>PPJE01000017.1:103521-220767 GCA_003707475.1 Geotrichum albidum | reverse complement strand
GGAGTGACAGTCTTAGTACAAGGTGTGAGAGTGACAGTGGTGTCAGGTAGCTTGGTACCAGGATAGACACTTATAAGACCGTCAGATCCAGTGGCGGTTGATTCTACGATAGATGCACCGGTGACGGTGATCACAGTGTTACTATCGGTAGCACAAGTTGGAATTGAACTGCTTGGGAATGGTCCAGTAGGATTAATGGTGGTGACACAAGGTGTGAGAGTGACAGTGGTGTCAGGTAGTTTGGTACCAAGAGTGACAGTGACTTGACCGTCAAATCCAGTAGAAGTAGTTTGCGCGATAGATGCACCAGGAATAGTGACTACAGTGTTACCATTGGTAGCACAAGTTGGAGTAGAAGTAGTTGGGAATGGTCCAGTAGGAGTAACAGTCTTAGTACAAAGAGTAAGGGTAACAACAGTCTGAGGAGCTGTAGTACCAACAATAAAAGTAGATTTACCATCAGCTCCTAAGGTGGTTGAATCTGAAATTGTTACAGCTGGAATGGTAAAAAGAGTATTAGAATCAGTTGCACATGTAGGAACGGGTGATCTGCTAATTTGTCCCGTAGGCTGGATAGTGGTAACACAGGCAGAAAGAGTAATTGTTGCATCAGGAATGGTTGTTCCTTGGTAGACAGTAACAGTATTATCATCACCTGTAGTAGTTTGGTCAGTGATAACAGATCCAGGGAAAGTTGTGACTGAATTTGAACCAGTGTAACAAGTAGTACTGTAGACAGGAGTGGATGTCAAAGTATAAGGAATAGTGGTAGTTACAGTTACAGGTTCATCAGTTGGAGTAGGATCAATGGGTGGCATTGTTGTAACACAAGGAGGTGGCTGATTGAAATTGTTACACTTGTGCAATAGAGGAAGGAAAGTCAATTGATAGAAATCATTGAACTCTGCTTGATCGGAGAATTCGTCAGAACCAGAGAAATCAAGAACCGATTGGTTGACGTCAACATCAAGAAGAACACCAGCATTATGAGCACATCCAAAACATCCTTCGAGAAGAGCCTTCTTTTTATTGATTATATCACAGACACAGTTTCCACTGGGACAAGGTTGCAAAAATGTATAAGCATGATGACAAGAAGCCCAACAAGTGGATTGGACAGGATCACCGCAAACACCTTGATCAGTACCTTGACCACCGCCAAAGTTACTTGGGATTTTGAAAAAGGTCGCTTCAGCTGGATTTCCTACCAGCAATAAAGCTGAAGATATGAGTAAAGAAAGTTGTCTCATAGAGGCTAATTTTAGTGGCTAGAGACTACTATAGTATAGAGTTGATTAAAAAGGAGAATCAAGAAAGAAATTCTGTATTTATGAGATATGTATTCATTTATAACATAACACACTGAAGCCAATTAAATGAAGAGAGGCAACAACTAGATAATGTAATATTAGATTTAATCTAATTTGAAGGTTGGATATTAAATTTCATTTCGTTGATAAAACTGGTGAATTATGGGCAAAGCATATTAATTTAACTCGCAAGCATTAATTTGAGACACACTATAGTCCAGGTAAGTTGCATGGAACTCCAACTGAAGAAATATGAATAGTGTAGAATGCTCAAATTTTCTAATCTCTATATCTTATGCAAAAGAAGCTCAAATCAATAATGAAAGAACAAAGTCAAGTTTTCGATATCACTAGAATAAACTTTTACTAGGATTTGGTAATTATAATTGCGTTTAATTTACTAGCTTTAGTCTCTACCTTCTGGTAGGTTTTGTGAAATGAGATTCATTATGTACTCTAACAATGGAGCAAATCGTGCTCTTCTATAAGTTTGAAAAAAAAGATTGGCCAATTGTTGGAAATTGTCAAAATTTTGTGTAATTATGAGTGAAAATGCACAAAAATTAGAGAATAGCAATTTTTTCTGGCAAAAGAATTTTTATTATGGAATTTGCCTGAGAAAAATTTGAAAAAAAACAATAAAATATTTGAAAGTTATTTAGTTTGCAAGACGTTTTTAAGTAGTTGTTTTGCACTTTTCCAAAACATTATGAAATCTCACTTTGTTCTTTAAAAGAGAGTAATTTTTTTATTCCAAATTATAAATAATCAGTAAGCCTACCAAAAAAGGCTGATTTCTGAGGCACTAGTTTATGCGTTAAAGAACCTTTTCATTTTACCTTGGAACACTTTTACAGAATAATCGTGTATTTAGTAAGTGGACAAAAATTGAAGAATTGTATGTTCATGACAAGTACCTGCTTGCTTGTAGAAAAAATGACTGGTATTTAAGAATTTTTGTATCATCTAAGTTACAATTTTATTATGAAAAAAATAATTAGATAACTACTGCTAGAGGTATCATTGATTTTAGAGACTTCTTAGAAGATTTTTTTGACAGGGGAAAAAATTCAACTATTTAGGCCATCAAAAGCATGCATATACAATGAAATATGCGAGTTTTTTTTGAAACATAAGATTAAGTTATAGCTTAAATTTGTCTAATATTAAATCTGGAGAGTTACTATAAGAATGTTTCTAATTGACATTTTTTCATTAAACATTGAAGTTTGGACTTGCACACTATGCAAAGTTGCAATGCACTATCGAATTCTCTGAGAATGAGTGATTTGTGAACTGTGAAAGCACTATAAAAAACCACTATACATGATTGATTTTCTTAAGCTACCATATACCGGTTCAAGCCAGTTTAACAAAAATTCAAAACAGTTTTAGATCTCAATAAGTTAGGATTACATTTTTTTGTTCTAGGAAATTAATGCAACTATTATGTAGAATTATATTAGTTTTTTGGACTAATTTTGGACAAATAATTTATTTTATTGGCACAAAAGGGTTTTTGTAGTATTTAAGTTGAATGCAATGAATTTTAAGGTTTGATTGTTTTACAATAGTTTTGTAAGAATTTCAAGAGATTTTACAAAAATTGAGTCCAAGAATTTGAGTTATTTCAAGTCTCTTTTGATTAAAAAGAGTTCAAGTCATTTCAAGTCTCTACTAATAAAAAAAAATTTATAAGTAATATGAACAATTTTAAAGATATTTTGTGAAAGTCTCTTATTTAGATATATTTTATCGAAGTTTTTGTCAATTAATTAAAAGATATAAAGAGAAAATATTTGTTGCTAAATTCTCTGTTGACAATTTCAAGAGGTTTTCCAAAGATTCTGTTGATAATAAAATATTTTATTAACGTCTCTGTTAATTCAAGAAAATTCATATTCCCTACAAATTCAAAAAATTCCACAGTCTCTGTTGAATCGAGAAAAATAACATTTTTTTGATAAACCAAGAAATTCCAGTGTCTCTAATAAAAGATTTCTATAAAAATTAAACAAACAATTTTAAATCAATTACATATAAAATGCTTTTTCAAATTGGAGGCATTACAATTGGCACACACAATATTTTGACCAAAAGCGATATATGAGAAAAAAAAACTTTGGACAACAATTAAATGGCTAAATTGCAACCATTTCCAACGCTGAAATTATTCTACACCAAACCCAGCAGTCAAAAACCTTATCAACTACCCCAAGTTTTTCAACAAGGTCTGATTTAACTGGATTGAGAACTGTGCCCTCGAGTCTCCCCAGTCAGGGTGAATGCTTCAAGAGAGATGCTCGCGGCAAGATGTCAAGACTGCGTTGCCTAATAGATCTGCAAGCAAATGTATACTTCCTTTTCAGAAAGACTTTCAAATCCATAGATTAACGTATTGCTTTGAAGAATCATTAACTTTATGACATCATGTTCTTTTTAAACCCGTTTGAAACTTGAAACCGCGTAAAAGTCCGTACTCGAAGATCATATTAGGCCAACGAAAAAGCCGTTTTGACAAGTGAATTTAAACCTTTTCGTAAGTTGTTTATATCAGTTCTCAGCTAAAAGTCCTATATACTCGATGCAGACACTATTTCATAAATTGTACCTGACAGTGAGAAACCCTCAACAACCTTGGGAAATTAAGATCATCAGGCACAAAACCACCAGCATATACGTACGACATGAATATATCTCCATCTTTCGTAAAGTTGTGGACAAAAACACCATCACAAAGCCATATACGTTGTCAACTCTACATGTGTGACGTCAGATGCGCGTGTTTCTTTTTTCACCAGCTCATCCTGTCGGGGATTCAGCCCGTTATTTTTTTCTTTGATTCAGTTGTCAAAACACGCATGATGCCTCACGTGTAATAGACACTAAACACTACATGAAAAAAGTAAATATAGTGTTCCACCATTCTTCCAAATGCAAAAGAGACCTGACACTTGTGTAGAGTCATGTGACTGTTAAACT
The DNA here is from genome assembly GCA_003707475.1 of Geotrichum albidum. Lineage (NCBI taxonomy): Eukaryota > Fungi > Ascomycota > Dipodascomycetes > Dipodascales > Dipodascaceae > Geotrichum > Geotrichum albidum. Next base: position 216,475 of record PPJE01000017.1, on the reverse strand, counting down.
GACGGCTAGGGCAGAAGAGAAAGTCGGATGGAGACGGAAGGGGTTAAGAGATGAAGAGGATTGAATTGTGCCTCGATAGGATTGACTTGGGCTGAGCTGCTTGGAGATGGAAGGATAAGAATGAGATTAGCAATGCGGCACTGGAATTGCTTGATGCCTGGAAGGTTTATTGTTTATTAGAGAGGGACATGTAAGGAATCTGCATTGGAAGACTAACGAATCGAGAGAATGCCTGACTATTAAATGCAAGATATCATGATCTTGGACGAAAGAAGGACGAGCAGCTCCCAGATCATACAGTGTTTTGGAGTTTTAGATATAGAGGATGAGCTGTAGCCGCGCTTTTGTGACTTGCGCTAAAGTTAACGCTTAATATCATGCTGAGGATCGTGTAAATGAAATTTAGGTTCACGCAACCTTGATGTTCAATTAAAGGTTACAATGAAGGAGTTTTGAATGCCGTTTGAGTGAGTCACGGGAGTTTTTGGCTGCAAAGCTTGAAGATTTGTAACAAAGTTTATGTTACTAAGAGATCAAAAATTGTTTGTGGTATTTATTAGTCTTAGTTTTAATTCATGGGATAATTAAGTTGCCAATACAGATCTTGTCATAAAAGCAATAAATAATGAATCAATGCAGTCAGTGCCACATTTCACAGTTGTTAAGAACTTTCTTAACGCAATGCTAGCAACTTGATCAAATAGAAACCATCTTTGTTATTGATGGTTGAGATTGTTGATAAAGGTAGGCAATTTGACATTTTATTTCAGTTTGTGGCGCAAATATCTCCAAAAGACATATTGCGGCGGCATTAGAATAGTCCCTGCCGAGAAGTGTACTATAAATATAGAAGGTGAGAGTCTGGACCGGCTCCGGTTGTAGTTACCAAAAAATGGGGTTTTTTAAGGGAACAAAAATTTAATTTTGTGATTTTAGCTATTTAGGTTTTTTTTGTAAGTTTGATTTTTATAATGAATTTGATTTTTTTAATGAATTTGATTTTTTTAATGAATTTGATTTTTTTTGATGAATTTAATTTTTTTTGATGAATTTAGTTTTTTTTATAAGTTTGATTTTTTTAAATAAATTTAATTTTTTTGTCAGTTTGATTTTTTAAATAAATTTGATTTTTTAATAAGTTTGATTTTTTTAATAAATTTGATACTAATTTAGGATTTTGATCCAAATTCAATATCAATTGTGAATTTTTATTCAAATTTTGATACTAATTCTGAATTTTAACTATTGAGTACTAACTCTGTGTATTATTGAATTTCACCTCTAAATATTTTCATTTCTAAATATTTCCATCTCTAAATATCTTACTCTCAATTATTCATCACTCAATATCTTACTCTAAATAATCAACTCTCAATATCGTATCTAAATACTCTCCCCCAATATCGTATCTAAATACTCTCCCCCAATATCATCCCTAAATATCATCTCTGAACAATACTCAATCTATATGGACGAAATATACCACTGTCGGATGGCTCTGAATCGAAAACTGTACCAAGCATAAAGCTAGCAACAAACAAACGGGGACACATACTTTGTCATGTGTAGCACTACCACCCAAAGTGTTCAAGTTATATCAACTTTGAGGCTAACATATACGACAAAATTAATCTAATCACTGTAAATCAATAGTTTAACGTCAGAACGCTGATTCATGTAGCTCTCCCGAAACTCCTTGCCGAAACTATCAGTTTGTAAACCTGCCAAACATTGAGTACAAACCTGTGCTAAAATCACAATCATGTAGTACAAACCCGTGCTAAAACTATAACAATACCTTACAAAGTTAAGCTAAATTTACAAAAAAGTTACAATAAAACTATACCAAAATTGTACCAAATCACAAATATACCAAAATTGTACCAAAACTACACCAAAACTATACAAAATGACACCAAATATGAACCAAAACGACACCAAATATGAACCAAAACGACACCAAAACTGCACCAAAACTGCACCAAAACTGCACCAAAAATATAAACATAACTACACCTAATCACAACTACTCCTAATCACAACTATACCTATTCACAACTACCTCTTATTACACCATTCCTTTGTAATAACAATGTAGACTGCAAATGCACCTTGAAATAACATTAGCTCACTCATCAAAGTTGCTCACTCCTATGCATTTCAAAATCCAAGACCAGGCACGCCTACATGCGAGCCTTGGAGTTTCATTGCTATCATCGAATCATTTAAAAACCGTATCACGTGATACCCAAACCCTGAACATTGAGTTGAAAAGTTGGAAAAGACATTTCAGCGAAGGACGATTGGCTAGGTGAAGAAGCATTGACGTTTGACTAAAATGCGATCTGTGCGGATTAAACCCAAAGGATCATGTTTATCAGTTACGCAGCGGGTTTACTCATCGGCCACTATTGGATTTCCGACATTTCAAGTGCTGCAGAAAAGTTTTCGGCATGACGATACTGGCGGGTCTCTGAAGGCGGACGGGCGAGACCGAATGAATTTGGAGTTTTTGAAGCAAACACCGAGAATTTCGCTACCGGGTCCAGCAAGTCAAGGTAGTGGAAAAGGCGAAGATCAAGATGGTAAAATATATAAAGAGTTTGAACTCAAAGTCAGTCAACTATATAGCGAAAGAGATTTTGAAGCAATTGCACAGTTGTTTCGGACGACAAACTGGGGCAAATACGCAATTTCTCAAGAAACTGTTGATAAGGGCATTGAAGCAGCGTATAAAGTTCAGGATCATCAAGTAGTTGAACACATCTTTGCAATCAGCATTGAGAACGGATCACCCGATTCTTCTTTACCGTCCATGTCAACGTTGACTCTGGTACTAAAGAGCTTCTACTACAGCTCGAAACCTGTGGCTGCAAGCCAGTTCATGATTCAGTACTGGGACCAAATGAACGATGAAATGGTTTCAATAGCTTTAAAAAACATTACGAGGCTGACTCACAACTCTAAAGAAGTTCTGGACTTATTCTACCGCTACAAGGAAAGCACAAACGGGATCGTTGGAACACAAGTGTACCGGCTTCTACTAGAGTGTCTGTTGTTTTTGAATGATGCCGATGCTGAGATTCAGGCTACAACCGAGATCCAGCGCTCAGGGTTGATTGGAAATCACGATATTCAGCAGGTATTTTTGCAAAAGCTCTTACTGGAAAACAATGAAGCGCGAATCACTGCATTTTTGGCATTTATGGACCAGCCACCGACTGCGCGGCCTTTTGAACAGGCAGCGGTGATATTTCAGCAGAATGGTGACTTGGAGGGCATTGGATCGCTTGTAAGTTGGATAGATAAGTGTAGCCTGGATGTGACTCCCGCTATTATGAATGCGTATCTGTCGGTTGTGAGTCGGAAGGGGATTCAGGCCAAGCTTGAGGACAACATTCTGGGCTGGAATAAGCTGGGAGTCCGTGGCACGAATGCCACAGTAGCAATATTGTGGAAGCATTTGCTTAAGCGATTCCCGGAACACACTTCGGAGACAACGAGAAAAATGCAGGATATGGCGTCAAAGTACCCGAAGTTGTACTCCAAGCTGTCTCAGGACATTTTCAAGACAGTCGACATTTCAGAAAACGGCTATTTTCAAAAGATTAGCGTAGTGCATACTTCGGTCTATCAGCGAAGCAATCTCCACGCGCTTCGTAGAATTCAAGAGTTAATACCAGCGGGTCAGTTTGACCAAGCAGAGCAAGAGATACTCATGCTGATGCGGGAGAACATTAAGCCCGGATACCAGTTATTTTGCTCAATGCTTCTGGGACTATGCAAGACTGAGCTAGCGGAGAAGTTTGACCAAATATACAAAATGATGGAAGATCAGGGCTACCGGCCAGACATTGTGTTGGAGTTGGGGATGCTGAAGACGCGGCTACGGCATCAGCGAGTGCTTAGCAAGGCGAATGGCGGGCAAGGGCTTACATTTTCGCAGAAGAAGATGGCAGTACAGCGAATCAAGGAGTTTGTGTATCAAAATCACAAGCAGATGAATTTACGGGTTAGCACTGCGCTAGCGGACGAGCTGTCTTTGATTAATGAGACTGAGTATGCAATCAAGATTTACGATTTTTTCCGGCGCCCGGCGGATAACTATACGATTAGAAATCACGACAGTCGGTCCATCAGCGGGCTACTCCGGGTTCTTTCTCGGGCATCTCGCTACGACGAGATATGCAATGTGCTTGAGAACATGATTGCTACTGTGCATGAGGACGGGCGGCAGGGAATATTAATAACCAAGTCGTTTGAAGTTGTTTTGAATGACATCATTTCTCGGGCACGTCGGTGTTCAGGGCCCAACGTTGTTGAGAAGCTTGAGATTGCGTTTACCATAATTCAGAGGGACCGAAGCAGTTGGGTTAGCCGTGAGATGGTAGCTACTTTTAGAGTTGTTGACAATATATTTGCAGCTTGGGAATCTAGAATAAGTCATGAAGATAGGTACGATGACGTTGATTAGCGTTTAGATGATATCTTTTATCTTTTTCATCTTCATTACATCATAATACGAGAAACTAAGAGCATATTTAGAGGATTAAAATTTAGCTGTCAATGATCGACTTTACCGCAGTGTCAATATTCCAAATGGAAGGATTTATTGAAGATCATGTATGAAATGGGGATACGAATTAGAAATGTATATACGAATGAAGGTTTAAATGTACCTGAAGTTATTTATTTGATTATATTTTTAATTCTTTTTTTTCTTTTTTTTATTCTTTTTTAATTGTTTTTTCATTTGTATTTAATTCATGTTTATTTGTGTTTTCATTTGTGTTTTCATTTGTATTTTCATTTGTATTTTCATTTGTATTTTTATTTGTATTTTTTTAATTTTTTTAATTTTTTTTAAATTTTTGATTTTTTTAATTTTTTTTTTTTTTGATTTCTTCTATTTTGTTCAAATTTTATTAATTTTTCTAAATTTTTCCAATTTTTTTCAAATTTTCAAATTTTCAATTTCTCTAATTCTAATCTCTATTCTCTATTTTCAATCGCTATTTTCAATCTCTTGAGTTTTTAAACTTTAATATTTTCAAACTCTAATATTTTCATCTCTAATATTTTCATTTCTCTAACATTCGACCTTTCATAACTCTCATCTTAAACCACGAAACCCCCACGAATATTATTTCAAATAGAAAACTCAGAAATATTACGCGAAACTCATTAAAATGCCAACTCAAGATGGATAATTAACCACTATACTTTTCAGATACGCTTAAATAAGTCCTGACTTAGACAGAAACATGGTATTCTTGCAGAAAAACGCAACTATATGCAAATCATCATTCGCTTTAAAACGTTACTTTTTTATTTAAATCTCACAAAAACCCGGCAATTATTGACAAAATTAAGAATTCTAATTTGGTTGAAAACAACCATGAGTTTCTATAGTATAATCCGAGCCGGCTTTTCCGGAAACACGATAATGAGTTGGGCGTGCGTCGTAGGTACCACATCGTAGTTTCTTTTTCTATTTAATGAAATCATGGAGAGCATTGAAACGTGACTTTGAGCAAACATGAAGATGATAATATCAAGACTAGTGTATGTGGGTTTTTAGCCGCGAGTCACCGATCAAGCTTCAAAAGGTCGAAGACCTGTTCCTGAGAAAACAGCGATTAAGTTGTTGATCTAAGATTGAACATAACGCTGATTTGGATGAATGACTTGGATGTTTGCATTTGCTATAAATCACCGCTAATCGAGCCAAAAACCCTAATTAAAAGATAATGATCGTTGTTGCTATCAATCGTGTTGGGAAGGTGGGGTTTAGAAGAGCCATCGTGGTTAACTTGAATTGAGCAGCAGGCTTCGCAAATTTTAGTGAGTGAGATTAAACGGTTGGGAGAGATTGAAGTGAATAATAGATATATAATGAGGAATATAATTAAAAAAAAGAAAGCAAAAAAGAAAGCAAAAAAAGAAAAAAGAAAAGAAAAAAGAATAAATCTAAAAAAAAATCAATTCAATAAAAAAGTAATATCTAGCGACTGTAAAAGTGTTGTGAAAAGCATTGAGAAAATCATTAAAAGTATAAATAAGACTCCATTTCTGCTTTAGATTAAAGTTTCTTTCTCTCGATATCGTGCTACCAAACTTATACTGACAATACTCACAAATGAACCCAGTTTGCACCCCAAATTACAACCCAACTAGGCATCCAGTCGAAATCTGGCAAGAATGGTACATGGCAAACCAAAACGTGATAACGAAACAAACTGAAAGATCTGAACACGCCGACCTTTACGACCCCAGAACTCATGAAAATCTTGATTGTAAGTGAATTACGGGGGACCAGATTGAAATCCGGTTTTTTTAAAATATCAAGAACCGGTTTGTATTTTAAAACATTAAAATCCTGCCGGTTTTTATTTTAAAAAGATCTGATCTTGTTTTCGTTTTGAAATTTTAATCTTGTTTTCATTTGGAAATTTCAAGACTCGGTCGGTTTATTTTTGGAAATTTCAAGCTCCGGTCGGTTTTTAATTCAAAATATCGGTCGGTTTTCATTTTGCAATATCAAGATCCGGCCGGTTTTCTTATTTTGGAAATATCAAAACCCGGTTAGATCATTATTGAGAATTTGAAATCCCGGGTCGGGTTTTTTTGAGAATTCCGGTCGTATTCCAGACCCGCCAATCTTTTAGATTTCGTACTAACATACCTATTCTGATAGTCGATATCCGACTTCTGGCCCCTTACGAGTACATGGATTCGCTCAATCAGCGACAGATTTGGGAACCCTTTCTGACTGGAAGAGAACGACAAGAATTCGACACTCATTTACGCGTAAGTTAACCTTGTTTCTCTTGATCTTTTGCATGTACCATTTTCATCTGCATTGGCTTAGTGCGGCCTTGAAATCGTCAGGAATTTCAGTGCATGTCGCGGCTTAGGGCAATCTCGATCGAGAAGAATGCTGGAAATGGTTTTTTGTCTTTTTTTTTTCAAATTTACTAACTTTTATTTTAGAGATTTATGGCTCAAAACAATTCTACAAAACTACGAGTGAGACCTGGTCCAATTACTTCTCCTGATCTTCAATTCAGAGCAGCTCCTTCTAGTACAAGCCCCAAATCTTCTCGGCAGAAGCACACTCCTAAATCGCCCATTGTTAAAGGATCTTCTGCGCATCATCATAGAACTTCGATGAACCATCAAGCACATCATCATCAACCAATTCAAGGTTCTATCGACGCATATTCAAATCCTCAGTATCTACAGAACGATAGTCGGTATGCTGGATACAATTATTATGTTAACCAGCCTTATGGAAACGAACATGATGCATAAATGGACTACTGTGGAACACTCTTATAGATATTTATTTTTACACACATTTTAATTTTTGTTTTTTTTTGTTTTAACTTTTTATGAAATCAGGATCAGTGGGCAGACCTGACCAAGTGAACAACTTGGAGAGAATTAATAATAAATACAACGAAAATGCTCAAATCAACAATCCAATAAATGCTACAGCAAGCAAAATTGTTTTGACTGAAGTTTTTGCTGCTCCTCCTGATTGAATGTTTGAAACAGTGGGTTGTGATGAAGAGAGTACAGGTGTGGATGGTTGCAGAGATGTGGATGGTAGCAAGGAGGTAGAAGAGGTGATGATTTGAGATGATGATGAAATGATTTGAGCGGATGGTGTTGGTACTGTGGCATTTGGAAATGTAACTGTTGGAGCTGATGCAGTTGAGTTGGTTATGAAGACATAAAGTTGGGAGTTTGAGTCTTGAGAGTCAGTTTGAATGAGATGAGTATCTGAGTGAATGTCCATTAGAACATTTGTTTGGATGGCTGTTTGGATGGCTGTTTGAACATTTGTTGAAACATCTGTTGACACATCTGGATCAGAAAACAAGTATGAGACGGTTGAGACTGAATTAACTGAAGTATCAATTAATAGAGGAATATCTGAGAAAGGGATTGAGGCGGTAGAAGAAACGGACATTAGAAAAACTCAAGATTATGGTATATCTAAAGAATGAAATAAAATATGGCAGTTTGCTTGTATTAAGTACTTTTTTGGAATTATTTCTTTTGTTACCTGTTTTCTTTTTCACTTTTCTGCTTCTTTCAGGTACCGAAAGATAAATTTTTTTCAAGGCATACAAAGATTTCCGTTGGTTTTGATTCTTTTTTTAATGTTTTTTTCAATTTTAACTAATCTTTCTAGTGTCTCTTAGAATGGTTCATGAATTCATATTTTCATCAACACTTTGGTGATGTTGATTGTTTGAAACCTACAAACTCTTTCAAACGGCCCACATTTAAGGGATGTTTATGAAACAAATTGTCATGCGTCATGAAGCGAGGAGACCTTCAGGTACAGTGATTGACAGAATCCATAACGGCGATCATGGAGATCAAAGAGGTCATTGACGTCTACGTATTTTGATTTCTACTGATTTTCTTCAATCTTTATGTTTTGAATCTAGTTTTGGGACCTTAATACCATGCAGGTACATAAATCCCAAATTGGTACTTTTTTCAGTTTTCTGATTTCTTTTTTGTCTCAAAATTAAGATAATCAAAGAGATCTTGATAACAATTTTCATGCTTTAAAACCTTTGGTATAAACCTCAATGGGTGACTACTATTTTTTTTTTGAGTTTCAAGTATTAAACAGTTTGGAGCTGTTATTGTTATTTTTTTTTTTGCTGACTGCTTGATCGTGATTGCTAGTTTGCCTTTGTTTAGATTTAATTGTTTTAGGGCTGTTGTGTTTTTCTAGCAGGAAATCAGTGAATCCTTTAAATGGCTACAAATTTGCAGTAGCGTAACATGATGGCTCTTTTGGTGGAAAAAGGCATTAAACTTTAATAATGACGACAACTATGACGACAATCAACGAAAAATTCATTCTTTAGGGACGTTTGTATTTTTTAATATTTCATTTTTTTTAATTGTTACTTTCCCTGTAGCTGCACATGCAAATGTGTCTCGTATTTAACCGTTTCTAATCATGTTGAAAGTCCCATGTTTCAATCCCAATTTACTTAAATTTTAGCTATAATGGGCTTTTATGAGATAATTGAGAAAAATCATTTGAGTTTATAAATTTTGGATTTATGAAAAGATTTCATGGAATGGATACATGAATCAATGGAATGAATTTATGAATTTATTAGAAAAAATTACAATTCATCTAAATTTTCTTTACTGCGTTGTAAACGCATTTCACCTGTTTTTATATCTCCACAATCTCCAAAACTGGACAAATTTTTACATTCACAATGACGTCTGTCCCTGAAGATCTCACATCTCTATTCGTGATATTTAATGCTCTTTCTAAATTATCGATACCTTATACAGTGAATTTAATAGTTAATCGATATCAATATAATTTTTATAGATATTTTCACTTTTTCAAGCCCACTCTCAGTTTTGATTTTTTCAAATCTACTCTCAGTTTTCATATTTTTCAAATCTACTCTCAGTTTTCATATTTTTCAAATCTACTCTCAGTTTTTTTACATTCATTCTTAATTTTATATTCTATTTCCAGTTTTTTTTATTCGAATCCAACTTTTTATTCAAAACATCATCTACTTTCTTTAAAACTGATCAACGTCCACCATGAGTAATTGTGGTTTTATACGATATCTTTTTCTATAATGAATAGTACAAGGCGAGATTTAATAAAACCACCTAATAATCCAGTGAAAGCTGTTGTATTTAGAAATAAACTCATCTCACCAATAAACTCATTTCATTTTGAGAACCCATTTCATTTTGATAACTCATTCCATTTTAATAATTTATTCCATTTTAATAATTATTCCATTTTTGATAACTCATTTCATCATTGAACATCCCATCGAACTCATTTCCAACTCTTGATAAAAAAATTCGTCCCGGTGCACCCGCCAAGTCAACCCAGCCATCTATTTCTAAAGCTTAATAAAATCTTAACTCATTCAAAACCTTAATTTTTACTCCACCATATAAATTTCATTCCCCTCCATAGAAAATGAGATTTAAAAAGTAATCAAATAACTCTCTTTTGTTTCCTTTCTTCCTACACTATTGCTAGTAATCGCTTTATATCCTGGCTTTCGCTCATATTTTGCGTTCGCGCACGCATTTGTACACCATCCCAAGCGCTCATAGACCTTAATACGCTTCTTAAGCCTAAACACCTGCCAAAATGCATTTAGATACTTACTACAACCCAATATTACAATGCTCCATTATTGGAGCTTACTATGGTGCAACCCTCTTCCTAGCGGGATTCCTTTCCCTTTGCTACCTCTACATCATTAACAGAAAAGTTAGACTTTTATACACTTTTCTTTACGATGATCACAATCATTGCTGGTACATTTTCTAGCTAAACGCTGGCGCTACACTTTTGCATCCATTCTCTTGTTCCCTTTAATTCAACTGAAACATTACTGAAAAATGGCATGAATCTCAATAAATATTTATTAAAAGCAAAAACGCTACTCTTAGTGTAAAATAAATTAAAATATCTCTCATCAATCAGATATGTCTGATTCCATATATGAAAACTCCTTAACAGCCCTAAATGCCTTGAACTTTTTCAGCTTTGTCGGACTCTCATTATGAGAAACACTGTACAACTTTTCATTGCGCTCTCTTAAAACCCGATTCTCACGACTCAGCATCTCAATCGTTTCATTGAGTTGATTTATCTTTCTCTGTGATTCAGTCCGCTCCATCTCCCTAATAGAATCAACAGCAAGTTTCACTTTCTTATCAACATGCTCTTCTGAAATTTGTGCTTCAATGTCTCGATTATCAAGATAGTTATCCTTAAACTCATCAAATCGCCGCTCCATTTCGTCAGTCACTTCAAATCGAATCTCATCCTCTATCTCCAAACATCTCTTTCGAGCCTGTGATAATTCCTCTTCAAGAGTGGCCACTATTTTCTTGTACTTTATTATCTCATCGCTATCTGAGCGATACTGGTCATCACTGTTAACCATTGTAGTATCGCTAGTAATTGAGGGATTTCGAGCATCTTGAATGCTGGGTAACTGTCGGCGTTGAGATAAGGGCACAGGCACAATTTCACAGGCTGATCGAGGAGTTCGGTGCCCGTTATTACCCGCTGGCTCTGCCCGACCTCTAAATGGAACAGGTGTCTCACTCCCCATTCTTCGATTCAAAGTTGGAAGCTCACTAACCTGTTTATTCTTAACTTTTACAGGCTGTTCGCTCTGCATTCTCGAGCGAGGTCGTGCGTATGAAGGTGTAACACTTCCCACTCTTGCAGTAGCTAATGAAGACGTTGACCTAGAAGGTGTAGACGGCATTTCAGGAATATCTTGAGCTGCTGTAGAATATCTGAAAATCTGCGTTATCGAGTTGGCATCACCATAAGGATCAACTGTAACCATCATTACAGATTTTTGAGTTGAATTGGGTAAAAATGCATTTGATAATAGAATATGGGTAAGCTTACAGCTTCTAAATTCATTCATGATTGCATCTTTTGAAAATCTCTTATTTTGCTGCATTTGTAAACATTGACCCAGTAGCATTAGAGACTGATTAATTGCACAACTTTCTTGAAATCGATTACCAGCTGTTTTAGCTAATTTGTTTCGTTCGGTACCAGCCAAATCCACGATAGTTAGCTGAGAAGAACTCAGTTCTTCGTTCATACCCTTATACTTGACCTCAAAACAGGTGAAAGCATGTGATCTACTAGAAGTATCATTGGACTCTGTTGAATGACTAGTTCGTGACTTTTGACCCTTTTCCATAAGTCTATAGGCTTCTTGAGCATTTGAAACATACAATTTGTTGATTCCCCCAAGATATGTCTTTCTAGTATAGGCATCAGTATTAACAGGAAGTGCTGTGCGTTTCTTTCCAGGAGCAGGCTCCTCAAACAAATCATACACCTTATCATTATAGACTTCAGCCATGGATATATATACACCATATTGTCCTTCATGTTCAATTGGGACCTCTTCAGGGTACATTGAACCAGGTTGGAACGCGGGTTTGACAAGATTGTCTCTAGTCCAGTCCAAAAACATGCCTGTTTCAGTTGCAGCAAATGTTGAGTCTGGACTGTTGTCATTGATATTTTCAATATCTTCATATCTTGCAATGTGATTCTTTAAAGATTGAAAGATAGTATTGACTGCCAAATGAATCATACCTGGAATAGGTTTATTACCAAGTGTAGTAAATGATTTACCAGAACCAGATGCTCCCATGGTAAAGAACAAACTATCATGACCTTGAATAACATTCTTAACCAGAGGAAATACTGTCGTTTTATATAGCTCTATCTGTGAAACTGTCTCTTCAAAAGTCCCGTCGAAATTGTATTCTTTATTCCCCATAACCACTCTAGCAGACCCAGCAGGCTCAACTGATAGCACCTTATCAGCAGCCAATCTCGTTCCTCTTGGTTTCAGTCTCAAATAGACTGGAAGTTTGCCTGAAGTTTTCAATGTGTCGTTCATACTTGAAGTACAATCAAAGAAAACAAAATGCACAAGAAGCTACAAACAATGTTTATGACTTCGAGCTATCTCAGTTGCCCCAGCAACCATAATTTTCACTCCAAAAGACTCACCACACAAATATAAAGGCTTCTACTTTGAATGAAACATAAAGTCTTCTAGGAGTTCAAGTATTAACAGGGTTCAATATATGCTGAAAAGTCTCAAGTCTACGTTTTCTTGTTCAAGACCAATTGTTTACTATTTTTCAACGGGATTCTTTTATAATAAGTGTAAAGTAACGAATATTTTTTTTTCAACTTTTCAAGCAAAAAAGTTTTCTTCCTCGTCATATTCAAGAATGTCTGAAAACATTGAAGCTCCTGTAGCTCCTGCTACTCCTGCTACTCCTGCTACTCCTGTAGCTCCTGTTAAGAAAGAGAAAAAGTCAAAGAAAACTTCTGCACAATATACTCTTAAAGTTCCTAAAGGAACCAAGGATTGGGCTGATAAGGACATGGTCTTGAGAAATGCTCTGTTTGAAACTCTTACCAAAGTTTTCAAGCGTCATGGTGGTGTTACTATTGATACTCCCGTGTTTGAATTGAGAGAAATCTTGTCCGGTAAATACGGTGAGGACTCAAAATTGATCTACAACTTGGAGGATCAAGGTGGTGAGCTCACGTCTTTAAGATATGATCTTACTGTACCTTTTGCTAGATACGTCGCAATGAACGGTATCCAAAATATCAAGAGATATCACATTGCTAAGGTTTATCGTCGTGATCAACCCGCCATGACTAAGGGTAGAATGAGAGAGTTTTACCAATGTGATTTCGATATTGCAGGTGATTATGAAAGTATGGTTCCTGATGCTGAAGTACTATCTATTGCCGTTGAAGGCTTGACTGCTTTAGGTATTAAAGACTTTACAATAAAAATCAACCACAGAAAGATTCTCGATGGTTTGTTTCAACAATGCGGCGTTAAGGAAGACGATGTTCGAAAAGTATCAAGTGCTGTTGACAAATTAGACAAACTTCCTTGGGAAGATGTTAAGAAAGAAATGGTTGTTGATAAAGGTCAGTCTGAAGAAGTTGCAAACAAAATTGGTGAATACGTTAGAATCAAAGGAGGTTTTAAAGAAGTTTTAGATAAACTCTCTGCTGATGAAGATCTCATGGCTAACGCTTCTGCTGCCGCTGGTATTAAAGAAATGGCTACTGTTTACACTTATTTAGAAGCTTTTGGTGTAACTTCACACTTGTCATTCGATCTTTCTCTTGCTAGAGGTTTGGATTACTACACCGGTATTATTTACGAAGCTGTAACTGCAGCCTCTGCTCCTCCCCCAAAGCCTACTGGCGAACAACAAGCTTCCGATAAAACCAAAAAGAAGAAAAAGTCTTTGGAACTTGAAGATGATGACAATTCCGAAAACGTTGGTGTCGGTTCCATCATGGCTGGTGGTAGATATGATAATCTTGTAGGTATGTTTGCAGGTACATCCAAGAAGAACGCTTCCATTCCTTGTGTAGGTGTTTCTTTTGGTACTGAAAGATTATTCTCATTGATCAAGGCTCGTGCTGGTTTAGTAGATCAAGTTAGACCTTCAGCTACTCAAGTCTACATTATGGCCTTTGGTGGTGGACCTTCTTGGGACGGTTTCCTCAAGGAAAGAATGGAAATCGCAAAAAAGCTCTGGTTGGGTGGTATTGAAGCAGAGTTTTTATACAAAACTAAGCCCAAGCCTCAGAAACAATTCGAAGCTGCTGAGAAGGCTGGATGCCCATTCTCTGTCATTTTGGGTCAAGAAGAGTACGTTAAAGGCGTGGTGAAAGTTAAAGAACTTGGTCTTGGTGAAGACGCTGATCAAGGTGTTGATGTTCCTATCGATCAAATTGTTGAATACCTCAAGAAAAAATTGGCTGATAAGCCCAGTGGTATTGAAGAAGCTATTAGGCTCTTTACTCTTTAATTGTAATTCGAAAGTTGTAAATTAATGGTATCAATAAGAAATTCGTTATATATTGGGATGATTTTATGGATTCACAGTTCCATATTTCTGCACCAAAAACTGCCTTAATCTAGGCACCTTTAACTTTACAATATAACTATCTGACCGATCTTGATGATACATGCTAACCCTTTGCATGGCAGCTTGTTGTTGTTGTTGTCTCATCAAAAGGTCTTGCTGAATTGCTGCTTTATTCAAGTGCAATCTACCATTCACATCTTGAACTTGTCCTGCTGCTGCCGCCGCTGCCAGCGCTGCCTTTGAAGGTCGTCCTCTTCTAGGAGGTCCAGGAATATATACTCCTGGGACCTGTGCTTGCACAACAGGCATACCCATATTGTTTATATTTAATATATCCAAAGCACCTTCCTCTTTAGCATCTTTTTCCTCCTCCTCCTGCTTCTTCTTCTCCTCCATTTTCCTTCTCAATTCCTCGTTTCTATCTACACCACCAGGAAGCATTGATGAATAAACCGGTGCTCTGAACGTTCTAACAACTTCAGTGAAATCAGGAAGAGCTGGACCGCCTCTTCGTCCAGCACGGCCCTGTCTTCTCTTTCGCCGACTTTCTCTATCTCTATCTTTATCTTGACGATCCAATTCTGCATCATCAATTTCAAATAATACAGGTTGAAATTCTTTAGAATGTCCTTTTGACCTTAAAAAGTCAGTTAATGGTGGACAAAATTCTCGTCTAATGTCTTCATCTTGTATAAAAGTTCCGTCAAACTGATGCCCTGTTAAAAATAATGACTTTGTAAATAATTGTTGCTGTTCTCGAATTGCGTGTGCTATAGCTGTACTGAATTCTCCAGAGAGGTTTAACTCCTGGCACAGAGTCTCAGCAAATTCTTCCGGGCTATTTTCTTCACAATTAATATCCCATTCAAATTTATCAACTAAATTGTGCTGTCCTACAGTAATATCGAGCTTGATTATAATTCTCATATCCTCATCCCTGTACACTGAAGTAGCTGGAACCGGACCAATTCCTACAGATGATGACGCGTATTTTGACTCACTGATATCACAGAATGCATGAGGGTGGAAATCTGATATCTGTTCATTAATTGCTGCAGAAATTATACTTACTGCTGCTGCGTTCCCCAAGCCTTGAGACTGTCCCAGTAAGCCAAAATCATCTGCAAGCCCTTCAGCAAATTGACCTACGGTGATCATTTTTTCATTAACATTCCAAGAAAAACAGTCATGAAGTCTTTGTGTTTCCAAATCCAAGTCCAATCTAATAGGAATCAAATACTCAGAAGCATTAGCAACGATTTCCATTTGTGCTGGAGTAATATTCAGAGGTGAGCTCGTACGAGAGCCAGGACGGTGCCGCCGTTCTTTTGGATATGTTACGCGAAACTGATTACCTGTCCATGAGTTGCCATATCCAGAGTAGCCGCCATCAAAAATGTTACCAGGTTTAGCTTGTCTTATAGGTAAGATTTGATTACAGTAATCGATATAGACCTTTTTACGTTGGAGAAGTTGTCTGAATTTGTTTGCAGATTTCTTAAGAACCAGTTCATTTTCTGCATCAGATTTGATAACTGATTTCAATTCTTGTTCTGTCAATGTGTCTGATCCTTCTTCTAGAGTTTGTGGAGAAGAGTTTATGTCTTTAAGAAGTTTTAGAATAGCTTCAGGTTCAGATAGTTGTGTTGTAGACTGTTTAATGTTCTGACGCCTTACATTCTGTTCTACTACCTGCTGTTGCTGTTGTTGGCGTTTGTAAAATTCGCGTTGAGCCATTGCTTGTTGGTATCGTTGTACATCTTCATTACCAGCAGAAATCTGGGGTTGTCGCGCTCCTTGCGTTATCGCAGATGCTTGATTATACCCTCCTGTCTGTTTGTATGAATAAGAAGGATACGACATGATTTGAAGCTTTTTGTCGAGTTACAAATCGAGATGAAATTAAAAGAAAATGGGAGGTGTGGAACAAAAAAAAAAACTTATGACTTGATAAATTCCCACCTTAAATCCCAAAAAGGAAATTTCACTTACATTGTACACAAAAAAATTTCAATAATTATAAAGTACTTGGTAAGAGCGATAGTCTTTTAATCTTGTTAAGAACGATAGTCTTATGAATCTTGTTGAGAACGATAGTCTTATGAATCTTGTTGAGAACGATAATCTCATAAATCTTGAGCAATAATCTTATAAATCTTGAACGATAGTCTTATAAATTTTTTAAGAACGATAGTCTCATAAATCCTTTTAAGAACGATAGACTCATAAATCCTTTTAAGAACGATAATCTCCATTAATAGTGACATATTCATGGCTCAAATCGCAAGTCCAGAAATTTGCTTCAAAACCACCACCAGTACCAAGACCAACTTCGATAACAACTTCTTCTTCTTGTAAGATTTTAGAAGCTCTTTCCTCGTCAACGCTTTCTGGTTCACCCTTGACTAATAATTTGAGCTCTTCAGATCCATCAATAGGAATGAAAGAAACACTGGTTTTCTCAGGAACAACTCCCTCAACTCCAGCATATCCAGTAGCACAAAGAATACGACCCCAATTGGCATCTTTTCCATAAAGAGCTGTTTTAACTAAAGGCGAAGTTGAAATGGTAGAAGCAACTTTGTGAGCATCAGCATGAGACAGAGCATCGTGAACACGAATAGTTACAAATTTAGTAGCACCTTCACCATCACGAACTACTAATTGAGCAAGCTCTTCAGCAAATGAAGTGATTGCTTCTTGCAAAATAGAATATGCTTCAGTAGTAGCCTCAGTAATAACGGGTCCACCAGCAGCACCGTTTGCAAGAGCGGCAATGGTATCGTTAGTTGAAGTGTCTCCATCAACAGAAATAGAGTTGAAACTGCGGGCAGTAGCATATTTCAAAATTGACTTGAGAGCCTCGGGAGAAACAGGAGCATCGGTTACAAAAAATCCTAAAAGAGTGGCCATGTTTGGATGGATCATACCAGCACCTTTTGCTAATCCTGCAATTCGATATTTATGTTCACCAATTGTAAATTCTTTCGACATGAGCTTTGGAAATGTATCGGTAGTGCAAATGGCTTTTGCACCCTTCAACCAAGCTTCATGATCATTGCCTAAATGTCCTTTAATTAATTCTGGAATTCCTTTTGAGATTTTGTCCATATTAAGTCTTTGTCCAATGACACCTGTAGACATAACCAAGGTTTTTGCGTCTTGAGCATTCAGTCCAAGAGCTTCGTCTACCTCATGTACCATGGATCTTGCATCTTTTAAACCACCTTCACCAGTGACTGCATTGGCACAACCACTATTGACCACAATTGCTCTAACACCTTCTCCCTTAGTTTGTTCCAATACCTCTTTAGATACCAATACTGGGGCAGCTTTAAAAATGTTGGTAGTAAAGACGGCAGAAGCTGTGGCTGGAGTTTCAGAGACAATAGCTGCCAGATCAAGAGCTGAAGCATCTTTTTTCACGCCAGAGTGCAAACCACCGACAAGAAACCCGCGAGGATAGCTGCCTTGCTTAGGAACGAAGCGAGCGTATTTGGGAGATGAAGGGTCGAGATAAAGAGATGCACGAGTTTTTGAAAAAAATCGAACAGTTTGTAAACTGTTGGAAGGAACACTTCGAGAGAGTCTCTGGAGATTGCTTATCATCTTGTTTTACCTATGAATCTACTAAATTCTAAAACACAATTGAAAAAGTATTTCAGTTGAGAAAGAAATAATAGATAGTAAAAAAATATATTGCGATCTTACAATGACTCAAACTATGACAAGAATTTGGTCACGTGATTTTAATGATACTGTTGAACTTGTGATATTGTGAACAAATGTTGGAATGAAGTTGGAGAAAATTAGTTGAAATTGAGAAAATTTTTGAAAACTTGGTTGGAATTGAAAAAGATGATAATGAAAATTAACTAGTTAAAAGTAATTTTTTAAAAATTAACCAGTAGAAAATGATTTTGATACTTTAAAATTTGTGGAGAACATTGGTAGAATATAAACGGCATTGAACAAAAAAATTGTTATTTTAGTTTTGTTATTAACATTTTTACAAGACAAATCTAATGAATTATTTTCATTTTCAACTTTGAGATATACATTTGCTATACTGAATAGATCAAATTCAATACCGCAGCTCAGAATGCTTTATCATATCTTCAATATTTTTGTTCTCTTCTTCGTTATTCGTTTATTCGTTAAAACATGGAAGATTACATTGTTTTATATATTGCATGAATTTTAAATGCCATCTCTGTAATAACCAAACTAAATGTGGCCGTTCTAAATGTATTTATTTGTTTTATTATTTCACTCTTCATATGAATAACTATTGATTCCTTTTTACCAACTCTTCTTGCTAAGGTGCTATCAAAAATGAAACCATCAAAGCTATTACTTCTCTTCCCTGTATTAGTAGTAGCAAATTTTGACCACGATCTGTCTCCAGAACTATCAAATTATTTATCTACATTTGAAGATATTTTGGCAGATTCCTCTTATGATAGTTGCACAAAATGTATCAAGGCAATGATATTGGGGCAAGAAATATCTCTTTCTCCGTTGAATGAACAAAATGAAAATTCACATCCTATTCCAAAATTATTAAATACCTATTGTCGAATACACCGTCATGATTCTCCAGATCATTTTGAGCTTTGTAACTATCGATTTGGCCGAAAAACACTCAAGTCTGGAAATGGAGTAGCAGATGATATTGCCAATGTTTTATCAATCATGAATTTTACAAATTTTTATTCACCTGCAGAAGGAAATCAAAAAAAAATGGAAGAAGTCATAGGTGAAGTTCCAGAGGGATGGGATAACTTAGATGCCAGACACGCTTGTCATTTTCTGGTAAAAGGTGCTTGTCCACGACCTCCAATTCCGACTTTCGATCTTTCCAATTGGTGGCCTCCAAAACCATCATTGGATGAATATGAACAAGATCGAAAACCTTCATCTGAATCTGTTGATACTTTTCGTGTACTTCATCTCTCAGACTTTCATTTAGATCTTCATTATCTGCCGCATTCTGAGGCAAACTGTTCACAGTATCAGTGCTGCAATGTGCATTCATATCATTCCTCACACAGTTTTCATTCTCATCGACATACATCTTCTCATAATCACGTTCTTCAGCCTGCACGTCACTATGGTGAATACTATTGTGACTCACCAGTACAATTACTTCAATCTACTATGAAAAATGTTGGACAGGTCGATAGAGAATTAGACGATGACGGTTGGGAGTGGTCAGTATTTACAGGAGATCTAGTAGATCATGAAGAAACGAGATTTCAAGGACTTGAAAATTTAGTGGAAACAGAAAGAGTTGGATATCAAATCATGAAAGATGGACTCGACAATTTTGATGATGGAGAAGAGGTTCATTCCAAAAATATGCAATTTGACAAAACCAAATCTAAAGACAGAGTAACACCTGTTTATGTGACACTTGGTAATCATGATTCATATCCATTTGGACAAATTGCACAAGAAAAGTCTGGGTTTGAAAACAAGTTTCTATGGGGTGTTGATACTGCTGAAAAACTTTGGAGTAGCCACAGTTGGGTTTCGAGTAAACAGAGAAACGATTCTTCAAAGAGAGATAGCTCAGGTAATACATCTAAATTTCATTACGCAGCATATTCAACGACACCGCCCAATTTCCATTCTCGACTCAAGATCGTTTCTTTGAATTCGAATTTTTATTACCTGAATAATCATTATAACTACTGGTCATTATTAACAGATCCGGATACATCATCCATGTTTCAATTTTTAGTTTCTGAGCTTCTTGAAGCGGAAGCTCAACACCAGTCTGTATGGCTTTTGGCACATATTCCACTAGGAGGGACACCTATGGCAGCTATGCCACCTGCATCAAAGATACTGGCTGACATAATTGAACGGTTCAGCCCGCATGTTATAAAAGCTGTTTTGTATGGACACACTCACCGAGATGAGTTTCAAGTACTTTATGATTCTAAAGGAAACCCAGTAATGACAGGGCTTATAGCAGAAGCAATAAGTCCTTACCGAGACAAAAATCCCGGATGGAGATATTATGTGGTAGATAGAGATACGTTTTCAATTATGGATATACATCATTATTATGCGAATCTAGAGTCACAACCAGGGTTGAATTCAACTGACGAAGTCAAAGATTTAGACTGGGAGTATGGCTATTCATCTAGAGAAGCCTATGATCCTGATGGTGAGTGGCCAGCTAATGCTCCTCTCAATGCGACTTTTTGGGATCGAGTGATTCACGAGAAACTGATGAATCCAAAAAATACAAAGTTTTACAAAATGTACGAGAATTTTGCAGAGAGACAATCTGGCAGAGTGAAAGCGTGTGAATCTGATGAATGTCGAAAAAGAATGTATTGCTACGTTACAGGATTCAGTATGCCTCAAACAATGGAATGTTTGAATAGAGAAACAGGGCCATGGAATCTTGAATCAGATATAAGTCGGTTGACAGGGAATTTACCAGACATAAATTTTGGAGGATTGGGAGGGCTTTGGATGGTCCAGGTTGGTATGGGAAGTATCGGTATTATTATGGTATTTTATGCTATAAAGTTTGGTGTTAATGTAGTGAAGCATCAAGCTGGACGAGGAAGTCGATGGTATGAAAGGATTTAATGAAAATGAGACTTTTTGATTAATACTTAAGTAATATATCATTTGTGAGTAGCGAAAAGAAAGATTAAAGACAATGGACAAAAACGAGACAATGAGGCTTGAACAAATAAAAAAAAAAATAGTTTGTTTAAAGACGCTGTTTAGATCATGGAGCTTTTAAATCATGAAGCTATTTAAATCATGAAAACTTAAATTTATGAAGATTTAAATCATGAGAACTGAATTTTGTGAATAATTATAGAAACAGTTATTGTTTCAGTAGTTTAGATCAACAAACCTTAAGTATATGATCAGTGACTGTAAATATTAAAGTTGAGTTCTGGAGATGATCTAGATGGCTGTGAAACAACATGGAGGTTTCAAGGGCATTAAATGGTATCGTGGCTGTTGATAATTTGAATGACGGCAGACAAAGGCTTAACAATTGATTCATGAACAGTTGCTACAGTTATGAATATTTATGATTATGGATCATGAAAATTGATAGATGACTATCATTCTAATAGATATAATCATTCTATTATTGTCATTTTAAAACTATTAACCTTCTAAAATTAACATTTCAAGATTATCAACAAGATCACAAACAATAACCTTGATCTATTCATTACCATCATCAACAACCATCAACAACCATCAACAACCATCAACACCACTCAAAGACCAACAACTACTTAAAGACCAACAACCATCAATAAAAATGCCCCAATCACAAGTTTAATCTGGCAAATAATATCCCAAGTCGGAACCTTCCAAAAGCAGTTATGCCGCTTAAGGTTACCCCGAAAATTTCATCATTTACGGTGTTGTCTTTTATTTTTTTTCACCACCAACAAATCTCTTTTCTGAAAAATTGACCATCCCTCCTAAGCACCTCTCTGATACACTCACAGGATCAGATAAAGAGTAAGTACCGTGAACTGCTTCTTATGTGAAAATTTTATTTTACACGTCACCACTAACCTTCACTCAGATCACAATGTCCGCTGAAGAACTCCCTACTTCTCTCGCTGATACCCTCATGGCAAAACACGGTGTCACCGAACCCGATCAAGTACCCGGTCCATCAGACATTGAAACAGATTCTGTAAACCTCTCTGATGAAAACATCTCTGAAGAACCCTCCCCAGTACCTAATGGTAAACCAAAAAAGACAATCGATATCGCGTCATACGATGCCTTCCCTTCGCTGGGCTCCGGTAGCAAACCTACTACCGCCTCGGTCGTAGGCACTTGGGGCCCAGGTGCTACTCCAGCTGTTAAACCAGCCTCTAAATCATTAGCACCAAGACCCTCTAACAAGGCTACCGCAAAATCAGTCATTAGTGACTCCTTCAGCCTCTCCCTAGAGCAACGTAACGCGCGCTCAAAAACCATCCCATCAGATGTCTTAAGCCGCGCTCAAACCAATAACTCGGTCTCCATTGACTGCTCAACCTCAAAAGGAAACAGAAGCTCACATTTCATCATTAAAGGGAAACCAGATAACGTGCGCAAAGCCCGTCGTGAACTGTTTAGAGAACTCTCAATCAGATCTACTGAAGTCATCCAGGTCCCTGCTTCTGTCAGAGCTAGCATTATTGGCCCCAAGGGCTCTAACTTGAAACCAATCACTGAAAAAAGTGGAACTCAAATTCAAATCACAAAGAAGGAAGATACCCCTACTCAGTCAAATGTTGATGACGATGATGAGGTCTTGGTTGATGTTAGAATTGACGGTGATGCTGAAGGTATCCAGATTGCTAAAAAGGAAATTTTGGCTATTGTTAACTCGAGAGTCAGAACTGCTACTCAAAAGATTCAGGGTCTTCCTTCAAAAATCTACCCTGCTCTTGCTGGTCCTAATAACTCCTTTGTAAACAAGATTGAATCTGAGCGTGATGTTAAAATTACAATCCCAGATTTCTTCGCTGCTAGCAACCTTGATTCTCCCATTGTCATTTCTGGTGAACGTAGCGCTGTTATTGAGACAAGAGCTCAGTTGGAAAGTTTAGCTCAAACTTACGTCTCAACCTACAAGTCTCTGGTAAGAAATCTCCCTCAAGCATCTCAACTCTTTTTGAGCCCACTTGATATTTTTAATACCACTGGTGTTGTTGTTTCTTCTGCTGGAAAGGATGAAATTGAATTCTACGGTGCCCCCAAGCAAGTTGATGCTGCTGTTGCTTCTGTTGGTGCAGTAATTTCAAAGATTCTCTCTGGATTCCTTGATATCTCAAAAGCCCATGGTAAAAACTTACCTCACAGTAAAATCCTTTCCAATTACTTTAAGCGTTCTGGAAAGTTTGCTGAAACTGAAAAGGCCCACTCTGTTATTCTCACTCCTCCTACCGAAAAAGATTTCGCTGATCCTGCCCTCTCTGAAATTAAAATCGGCATGGCTGGTAAGAGTCAAGACTCTTTGACTGCTGCTAGAAAGGAAATCGTTGCACTTGTTAACAAGTTCCCTCCATCAAAAGTTCTTGTTGTTTCTGATATTGAGCCATTCTTTTTGGCAAATCTTACTCCTAAGAGCAGTATCATTTCCTCAATCAAGAAAGGTCAAACTATTGATGTTCTCACTCCTGAAGACATTAATACTAGTCGTGAAATCGTTTTTGTTTACCTTGGAACTCAAGACGATGAAGACTTTGGCCCCACTCCTGAGGAAATCACCGCCAAACTTGCCGCTGCCAACTCCAATTTGGATGAGATTCGTAACAAGCAAAAGGACATTACCTCTGAAACTCTTGACATTCCTGTCGAGAATCACAAGTTCATTCTTGGTCCTAATGGAACTACTTTGAACGCAATTCTCAAGGGTGGTGAAGGTGATGCATTTGTAAATGTCAAGTTTGGAAAGTCTGGAGAAGACCTTAAACCTACGAGTGTCTATGTTCGTGGTTTGTCTTCTGAAGTTAAGCGTGTTGTTAAAGAAATTCATGAAATTATTGAAGAAGCTAAGAACTACGAAGTTCTCAGTAAATATACTACCGAATTTCAATTCCCAACTGAACACATTAACAAACTTATTGGCAAAGGTGGTGCCAATCTCACCAAGATCCGTGAAGAATTTGGTGTCAATATTGATATTGATGAAGCTGGTAATGGTGTTGTCAAGGGTATCAAGAAGAACGCTGATGAAGCCAAGTCTAGAATCTTGAATCTTGGTCGCCGTTTGGCTGATGAAGTCAATTTACGTCTTAACGTTCCTAACGGATATCACGCTACTCTCATTGGTACTGGTGGTAAATTTGTTAGAAGACTTGAAGATAAGTATGATGTTCATATCAAATTCCCCAAGGGTAACAATGATGAAGAAGGTTCTCGTGATAAGATTTCCAAAGATGAAGTTTTGATCCGCGGTCCTTCTCGTGGTGCTGCTAAGGCTAAAGAAGAACTTCTTGAACTTCTTCAATATGAAATCGACAATGGTCACACTCAAACCATCAACGTTCCTGCCAAGACTTTACCTAGAATTATTGGACGTAACGGAGAATTCATCAACGACATTAAAGACACCACAAACACTAGAATTGATGTTGCAAATGCTAAGGAAGGTGCTGAAACTGTTCCCATCACTGTTACTGGTACCAAGACTGGTATCAAGAATGCCATTGAGCAAATTCAAGAAATTGTCAAGGATATTGAAAACACCGTTACTGAAGAGATTGAAGTTGATCCCAAGTACCATCGTATTTTGATTGGATCCAACGGTTCTGCTATGCGTGAAATTGTTGCCCAAGCCGGTGAAACTTTCAACTCTAGAATCATTCAAATTCCCAATGCTGGTAGCAATGACAACAAGATTAAGATTCACGGTAAGAAGAATGTTGTCACCAAGATTGTTAAAATCATTCAAGACATTGTTAGCGAGCGTGAATCTAGAATTGAGATCAAGGTTCCTGTTAACCCTCAACGTCACGGTGCCCTTATTGGACCTGGAGGTTCTACTAAAAAGGATATCGAGACTGAATTTAATGTTTCACTCTCTGTTCCTAAGCAAGGTAGCAAGGACTCTGATGGTCAAGTTGATAAAAACATTCGTGTTTCTGGTAAGCCTGAAAATGTCGAAAAAGCAAAGGCTAAAATTGAAGAGCTTACTGCTGAAATTTACAAAGCTGTGATCAAGGTTCCTAAAAAACTTCACTCATTGCTTTCCGAGAACGGTTTATTCATCCGTAAACTCAGAAATGATTTCGATGTTCGTGTTGATCATGGAGGTGCCTCTTTCCCTAAGGATGTCGCTATCCCAATTCCTGCTGAAGCTGTTGGTGAAACCACATCTACCGATGAGAACCCTGAATCTTTATTCAAGTGGACCATTGCAAAGGACACTTCTTTGGTTGAGAATAACGATGAATTCATTCCATGGAAGTTGAGAGGTAGTGATAGTGATGCTGCAAAAGCAAAGGAAGCTATCGAAAAGAACTTGAAGAATGTCGAGCAATGGCACAGCATTGGCTACTTGTGGCTGGCTGATCCCTCCCGATACAGATTAGTAGTTGGGCCCAAGGGTAAAATCATCAACAGCATCAGAAATAAATCTGGTTGCGCCATTAACGTCCCCAAGTCTGATGCCAGCGAGTCAGAGAATCTCATTTCATTGAGAGGTAGTGATGAGCAACTTGAAAAAGCTAAGAACCTCATTTTGGAAGCAATTGCAAGAAAATGATTGGTGTGGTTGCAATTGTGAGCATTTGAATAGAATCATCATCAAGATTGATTTATTGAACAAAACAGAAAAAAACTATCATTCATTTCATACATATTCAAACCATATACATAATGATGAAAATACATGAAAATTTACGTTCTTAATTTACATAAATTCAGGCCATGAATTGGACAAGTAATTTGGATATACTTTTTTGTCTAGTATTCGAAAGCACGAGACGTGGGTGACGAATAGAATAACTGAGCGGCATTAGGTGATGAAAAGACATAAATAATCGGTACTGGCCAGTACAGGCTATAAACTTGAGTGTCATGATCTAGTAGAGCAAATCATGTATTAGAGTGATCTAGAATATTATCTGTTGACTACCTGAAATGAAGTTATTATGCTGTTAATTTAGAGCATTAATTGATAATTATCTTTAAGCAGACAAAGTTTTTAATATATTGAGTTATGATGAATTCTAACTAGTTCCTGAAAAGGTGGATTCATCAACAATATGAGTTCTAGGGAGTCAAATGGAAACAGTAAATCAATCTCTAGTAGTTAGCAATAAAAATAGTAAAATAGAGCAAATAGTAGCTAATTGTAGAAAATGGTAGTTACAAATTGTAGCTAATTGAATAGTTACAAATATCAACAAATAATATTACAAAAATTTCAAATATTAATAAGTTGTAACAATCATTCAGACGAATATTTCAATATTACCAGCAGGAAACATTGTCAAAGCACTTAATCCAGAAGTATTATGCCACCTGTTCATACAAAATGACCAAAAACTTTGATTCTTTGCTGGAAAGCATATTATACTAAAATTAAAAACGGTTAACGCTGATATTCATGCTTTCTGAGTTTTTAGGCCCTGGAAAACAGTGCAAGTCTATTTTCATGTTTAAAACTGTGTGTCTCACTTTATTTTGAGTTGTCCAAAGGTTACCATATAAATCTTTGTGGTTGCCCTTTAGAAATTTGTTTCTCTCCATCTTAGAAGATTCATTCTTATTTTTTGTTCAGCATCAACACCTTAGCTTCTACAACCAGTCTTTCAATAGCTTAAATCATTCGCATTAGTACCGACAATGACTGTAACATCTTCTCAAATCTCGTATGCTAACCAACCTGGTTACAATGACTGCCTGCCCACCGTGTTTGGATCAAAGAAAACCTCCAAAAGCACTTCTACTAAACGACCAAGCTACACGGGAGCTAGTCCTTACTCTTCAACAACGTCTCTTGCTACAAGTCCACTATCTGCAGACGCCCCTCCACCAACAATCTCTCCTTCTGCATCTGTCTCTGATGCTGAGACTGACAACACTTCCATAACAGATGGCGAAGATTTTGGAGACGCCACTAAGCAAGTTTCTCCAGATTTGATTTCTACACAATTAGACCAAATTCTTGAAATCAAAACGGCATTGCCTGAGAGAGAGTTCAAACACTACAAGACTAGACTGGCTCAGAATTTGCCAAAATTACCTTTGGACCAAATGATGATTGTAAGTAGATGTCTGGGTGATTTGCTAGAATCAAGCGACAATCGACAAAACGTTAAGCAGGTTATTGTTGATTTCATGATGCATTACAATGGTGTTTCTACGTGGGCTTTACCTTTAAGAAAGGTTGTTGAATCTCTGGATTACTAAAATCTATATGGCCTTTTGCTTACTGATGGTCTCATATCGTTAATCAGTATATCTGTAATTCTATATTTATTTGTACAAGTCTGTAACTTCATAGAAGACTGGTTTTTTGACATGTTCCAGCTGGTATTGTAAACAACTATTTTTCAATTTTCCCCTTCCTTGATACTTTACAAACTTTACTAAACTTTTTTTTTTCTTCTTACATTTCTGGTGCTATTATACAAATTGATGATGGATATGAATCAGTCACCGCTTCCGCAACCTGTCGATTACTCGCTACCTGGTGTAATGCGATATCTGCAAAACGAATGGCAGAGAACCGAAAAAGATAGGATTCAGTGGGATCTCGAACGAGCAGAAATGAAAACTAGATTGGCCAAACTGGAAGGCGAGAAGAAAGGTCTACAGATAATCATTGGTACTAATGATAAGAAGCTAAAACTGCTGGAAGATTGTATTGTTAAATCACGAGAGTTGAAGAGCGGAAACACTGAAATGTTAGCAAGTTCATCAAAAACTAATTCACAAAATGAAGATAAAACCAAAGAGCTTGAAAGAGTCTTTGATCCATACTGGGAAACAAAGGTTCTTTTAGATCAGGAACTGGAAACTATTCACGAAGCCGAAATTGACCTGTCTCCTGTTCTAGATACGAGATTGTATCTTGAGAAATGCTTGAGGGAGGTTGAGTATCTTATTAATGCTTCCAATGTATCCCAGAACCAGGAAGAAAACCCACAAAATATTGTTTCGAAAATTAGTACCAGGCCTAGAACACATCGTGAACATGATTTTCCTGCTCTGCTATGGAATGAAACTACAAATTTCCAGGCTCATTCAGATATTATCAAAGCAGTTACGTTCATGACAGTCAATACTCTTGCTACTGCTGGCCAGGATGGATCAATAAAACGATGGGTTTTAACTCCAGAAACAGGAGCCACTGTCACTGCAACTCATAAAGGATTTTCGGGTAATATTACTGGAATGGTTTATGATAGAGATACTGGGAGATTATGGACCTGTGAGTCTGGTGGATATATTCGAGTGTGGGAAGAAGACTCCGTTGATCCTGTAATTGAACTTCATTTTAATGGTCCAACAGTAAGCGGAATCACAATTAGTCTAGATACTCGACAACTTGCTATATCTATGGATGAAGGATTGGTTCGTATATACGACATTAGCATGCCCGAGTTTGATGATGACAGTATGATTATTGGATATCAATCCGTACATGCTTTGGAACAAGACGGAAGTAAATCAGCAGCAACGGTGGTTCAATTCATTTCAAATGGAAAAAGAATCGCAATAGGTTATAAGACTGGTATGGTTGAAATTATTGACGCTGGTACTGGCGCCAAGATTGCAGAGTTCACGCCGCCTACCAGTAGCACAAATCAATTTGGATCACCTTCTATTACAGATGCGCACGGAGTAACTAGTATGGCTCATAAGGTACGACACAATCAACAGCTTTTGTTTGTTGCGTATGAATCTGGCTTAATTAGATTACTCGATGTCGGCCTTCGTAAACTTATCAAAGAGTGGCAGGGTCATGATCACCAATGTATAAATTCAATTGCCATCAATTCTGTTGATTTTGATGAGAATGGTCTAGATGAAAGATACGACCTTTATGGCCCAGTCATTCATTTGGCTGCTTGTGGTGCTGATAATTTGTTAAGATTTTGGGATCTTTTCTACGATGAAAATGGTGAATTAAGTGTGAAAGAGGTTCAAAGTGTTGAATTTGAGAAGGAGCCATTGAATATTTCATGGTATGTGGAAGATGAAATTTTTGATGACGAAGATGATGGAGTAGATTCTGGTCTTCAAAATGTCGGTAGAGGAGAGCGTAGAATGGAACTGGATAGATACTATTTGGCATGTGTTGGTAAAGACATGAATCTGCATTTCTTTGAGAAGCATAAGCAAAGGTAAAAACTGATATTTAAAAGTGGTGATATATAATTTACTTCTTGAACAATACGCTATATTATTCTTCAATATTAGGTATTTCAGTTACTGCATAGTTTAATTTCATATATTTATTTATTCAAGTAATCAAGGGTCTCCAACAAGCACTGTAGGAAATATTGATATTTGAATCTTTCATGATACATCAAGCCTCGCAACAGAGTATATCAGCAGCCCATCTTTGTTTTCCAAAAGGAAACTTGTAACCTAAAATTAATACGGAGAAAATACGTGCAGAATTTTTTAAAAAGTTCTTTTGAGCTAAGACAGTAACTGAATAATATTTGTTTTAATTGAAATCTAAAAGGAATTGAATGGCATGTGAGGCATTTACGTACAATAGATTGTTTGACTTCTTAAACTTGATGTTACTTGAATTTTTTGGGGATTGTCAGTTGATTTCATGTATAGGGAATACGAAGAAAGATTTTGAATTCCGTGAAGATTGTAGAGCACTCAAAGTCTGTTCTAATATATGTTATTGCTTAATAGAATTGAACAAATATATTGAATATATTTAAATGATAACTTTTTTATATTTTGTGTAATTACAATGCAGTTCAATTACATTTTAATTATTGATTAACTTTCAAGCAATCGTGTTCAATAACCTAAAAAGTCTCAGAGATCTGTTGAGATCTATTAAAAAGTTTATACTAAATATCAGGATTCTAATATACATTGTTTAAATTTTTTACAATTTATTTCTGGTTCGTTATTTAGTGGTTTTTCATAAAGAGTCCATTCAAGAACTTTGCTTTTTGGAAGCAAAAAGCTTTTTTTTTTTTTACCAGACTCCAATCAATGAAGAATCAGTAGATTTCTCGCTGCTTGCACTTGATTTGGTTCTCCAAAATACGTCATGTTTTTGCCTATGAGAAATATTTGGCGTCTTTCTTATTGAAGAAGTGGTTGATGCAGCAGATTTAGTCACGCAGTGTCGTTTCAAAGAAGATGTAGATGACCTATCTACTCTATGAATCGGTAAATTATTTCGCTTTGATGACTCTGTTTCAAATGCAAAAATTCCCATTTCTTCCTGTTGTGAAGGATCGGAATCTTCCTCTGATTGTGTCTCGTAGAGATCTGGTGCATAATCATCTTGTTGTCTGCTAAACAATTCAGTAAGTACACGAGTTCTTAATACTGAAAGAGATTCTCGACTTCCAATTAGACGGACTAATTGATCTGTGATTTTGCAATGATATCCATGGTCAATGTAATGAGTTGCACTTACAGTTGACGCTGAGACAGAAGAAGATACTGATTTTGAAGTGTCAATATAATTTCCATAATCAGAATAAGGTCCAGAAGAAGACTTGGATTTTGCTAGAGGGGTTGTAGATTGGCTTTCATTATCAGGATCAATGAATCGTTCACCTAATATCACCTCTAGGATATCATCATTAAGACCAATGAAATCATACAATCCTAGGACAGTAGACGTGATATATTTCCAGATTGGATTTCCTTCTTGGTTCAAATCTTGTTGGGAGTCTCTTTGTTGCCTGAACGAATCTGGAGTCGGTGTTTTTGCCAGAAACTCCTGTTCTTTAGGATATAATATGGCATTCAGGGCCTGGTCCAAAACATCTTGTTGGTATCCTTGCTGAACGTTTTCCAAAGCCGCCACAATTAATCTTACCACATCATCAACTTCTTCTTGCTTCCCGCTACCTAGAGCTCTAGCAATTTCGTCATGAGTATAGACGCCATCTTCTTTAGATTCCAAAGGAGTATTTAGATTACTAGGAATACCCCATGATTCTAGAGTGGTATTGTTAACAGGAATATTTGACGTATTTGCAGCGTCTTTCCATTTCTTTTGCTCTAGTTTCCTGAACTCCGTTAATATGTGTTGTGACTGATTAAGTCGCCACTTGTTTATTCGATCAACGGTAGCCTCCGAAAGCAAACCCTCAAATGAACCGGATCCGTTATGTCCAGGCATGGCTAAGGGAGTCACCGTACCTGCTGGTGAAAACACGACCCATTCTTGATTAGTATCTCTATTGTGTGATGATTCTTCACCAACAGACACTACTCCGATATCACCGTTACTACTAATGATATTACTGCTGATATTTGAATAAGACTCCAGATCTTCTGTTTCATTATCACTCATGTCTTCATCTTCTAGAATTTGAGAGTTGAGCAAAACACTCTCATAATCGCTAGATTGCTTATCTGATGAGTTGTCTCCAACCTTTGTGTCTGCAGAATTAAAGCCAGCCTGAGGCTGCTGGGAGTAGACTTTTCTAGTGTTAGCTGTATTCATGTTAGTGGACCTCTCGTACAAGAAGGTGAAATGTTGTTATATGTACATATATATATATACATATATATATAAAGTAGAAGAGGAAAGCAAATAAGTAAAATAGGGAAATTTAGGAAGCTATACAGTACATGGCAAAACAGACTGGGAGGAAACGCAATATCGAATGCACATGAAATGATCTTTATCAGTTCCTGATTGATAACGACACGTGACTTAAAGCTATGACGATTTGAGCAGGTATTGATTCATCTGGCGACGATTCTTAAAGATGCCTGAAAGAAAGGCGAATGAAACGGAGCAAGGTTAGCTGCATTGGAAGAAGGGTTAATGAACGTTGGGTCTAGCTACAGCGAGCGTTTAAGAAATCGTGATGTCGCAGTGTACTGGGTTTCCAGCTAGATGTAGATTCTTCTGTTCTATTGCTTACTCTCCTGCTTTTAGTTTCTGTTGGTTGTTGTATCCAGAGGCTGGTGTCAAAGTTTCAACTTTTACTCAAATTATTTGAGACCTGCTTTAAGTTTACTTGAAGTCTGCTTGAAGTCTGCTTAAAACCTGCTTAAAGCCTGCCCAAAACTGAAATCCTACTTGAAGCCTTCTCAGAGCTTACTCAAAGTCTTTTCAAAATCTTTTCAAAGTCTTTTCAAAGTCTTTTAAAAACATGCTTAAAGCTGCAAGTGATGCTTTGGATCAGACGCTTCATCTCAAATTTTTGTGCTCACCTATCACCAATCGCCAAAGATGACGCTCTTTCTCAAGCCTACGTTAATCTTCAGTTATTTACTTGCATCTAGTGGCAAAATAAGCTCTTTTGTTTAAGAGCCATGGTCTTTATTCGTTGAGAAATTATTAAGTTGCCATTGCGTCTGTTCCGTATCTCTGTCATACGGCACGCAGAATATGAAAAACCCGTTTTGGCTTGCAACTAAGCAGCTGAGAATACCAGGTAGGCAATGGAACGGGTTGATGGTGGAACAGCGGTTAAAGTTGCCTCGCTTTTAGGTCCAGAAGGAAGCAGCAGTGTGACATCATGTAGAGTGAAGAAATTTGTGTTTGTGAGTTAAGTTTTGCAGGCAGAAATAAGACATGATAAATAAGCCCGTTTGCGTTACCAACTGAACAGCTTCAATTATTTAGAAATCAAGAGCCCTCCTATCGCTATTTTGATGGATATAAACCTGCAATGGGAACGCAGGTACCTGTCACAGGTGGGTTTAAAACAATTTAAAGATGTAGATTGATGAATAGCTAGTAGCGATAATTTTTATTTAATGAAGCAAGGTAGTATTAACGATGAGTTTGTTAAAGTTGAGTTCGGTAAAATAGAAATTGAAGACATTGAAAGTTACTAGACTCGAAAAATGTCCATTTTACGGAAAAGCAAGTCGATCAGTAGACGAGACCCTTAATAGTTTACATTAAAACTAGTAATAAGATACTGAGTCAAATTCATTTGTGGAAAAAGCCACTGTTATAAATTAGCAAGCTGAATGGTACCAATTCACGTTTATTTTAACCAATGAATGTTACTCGTCTAGATTTTTCGCAATTCATAGGTCATCTTATTTTGCCATCTATCTCCTTACGTAGTTTCAAAGATCTACTGCTAATTTACTGTTGATGAATGAACTGCTTGATATGAGGTTGGAAGTAGAAAATTTGGGTATTCCGAATGCAAAAGGCATTCCATCTGGTTCCAATCAATGTATTAAAGGTGGAGTTTTGTGGATTAAAGGAAGCACAAGTTTTGTTAAAAGTTGACTAGCTACATGCATACTGAATTATTTCGTGGAGAAGTGAATCAAAAAAAACATGTTTGAGAGTCATTTATTTAAAAAGTACTTTCCAATCATTTTCATGATCATAATGAAACAATGTCAATATATTAAATGGTTGAATATATTAAATGGTTGAATATATTAAAAATATCACTTGAGTGTTTTGTTTTCAATATTTGCAAAGATTGTTCTTGACTTTCATAGTGTTCTTTAGACATAAAAAAAATCAATTCTAGCGTTGGATAAATGAAAATCAAACTGAAACTTATCCCAGATCAAACCTTCCGTTTAAATAATAAATGTGTTCGTGAAGTCAATCATGGCCAGTAACAAACATTAGGCTTATCTGGACGGAA
Source organism: Geotrichum albidum (assembly GCA_003707475.1). NCBI lineage: Eukaryota > Fungi > Ascomycota > Dipodascomycetes > Dipodascales > Dipodascaceae > Geotrichum > Geotrichum albidum. The sequence continues at coordinate 182,672 of PPJE01000017.1, read as the reverse complement.
GTAAACTCACGAAAATATCTCGAAGGAACGTTTTTGTCCAAAACAATGTTGAGCGTTAACTGAAAAGAGGTTAATACGAAAACTACTCCTAAATACCTTGCAAAACATGAATCAGAAGGTGATGGGATGTACATGATGTCAATAAACGTCTCATCATCATCCACGCCTTTAGTACCTATTCACAAGTTGAATTGACCGTTATCACTGAAGGTCAAACGTCGGGTTCAAACAGTTGCAATTTGAAGCAAAAAGTTCCGAGCTTATAGGTCCCAGCTGCAGGTTCTGCTTCAAGACCCGTCCAACCAACTATTCACCAGGTCCCCACTTGACGTTTAATGCTGATAGAAAACCTGTGGTTAACTGACAAAAGTAAATTTTTGAATGGACTAAAACCGTTTTAACCAGCAGTCTACGACGCACAGAATGGTTATTTTCTAAAGATTATCTGTCAATAACGGATTTTTAGCGATTCTCAGCTGTGCCCTAATTTTTTTCGTTCTACCATACAGATTTCTGCTCTACAAAATAAAGCATATTTAGCGATTCCTTAAAGTTCTTTTCTATCTAGTGAATTAGAGTCTTCTTGAACTCTTCAGCATGCAGCCAGCAGACCTAAAATCAAAAGCAATACGCTACAAGAGGACTCTTGAGGGGCTGGGCAATGTAGTTACGTCTTAAACCCGTTCTAGGAGTGTCAATTGGTCTGTGCATGTATATTCAACCTTGATTTGCAATTGTGAGATTTATAGAGTGGATAAGCTGTTATCCTACTTTGATTCTATGAATGGCTGTTTAATTTGTCAAATGTTAAAAATAGCATGCAGTCAAGTAAAGCACTGTGGTAACTGTCAGCCAGCCCTTTGCATGATTTTAAATAGTAGAAGTTTTCCATTTTGTGAAAGATTATCTAACAATACAAAGTCTTTTACATGCAAATAATAAGAAGCTATCTAATCAACTAGCAGATATCAGTATTTGACTCTAAATCTCGAAAGAAAGTGTCAGGTTTAAAGTTTGTCCGAAAATGGGACGAAGTAAGTATTTGCAGTTGTAGGAAACAGGGAGGTCTGGTTTTGAGATTTTACGTGTGGAAGCTCATTATTACCAAGATACCATAAAACTTGAAAATTCACGAAATCCACCAGTGAGTCGAGCGGTAAAAAAACAGTTGTGTTAACTTCCGAAAGTAGGCATTATAGAAGAAAGCTCTTATTGGTCTATTGCTCTGAAGAAAATTCAGAATTTCTCACGTACAAAATTAGTTTTGTTGGCTTGTTATTGATTTTAAAATGTAGTAATATCCTAGAAATAAGCCTCAATGAAAGCTACAGTGTCTGTCAAGGTGTTTCTAATTGTGAGTGTTTTATATCTGTTGAATACAACCTGTTTTTTACCAAAGAAAACTTTGGCATAATTAGAGCAGTTACACTATTCTGAGGTTTTGTAAATCTAATTTGCTCATGACTAGCAATTGTAATTAGATAGGACAAAGCAGGTTACTTTCAATTCCGGGAAATGTGAGTGGAATTTTTGATCAACAAAAGCATTTCAAGCTCAGAAACAAAAGCACTTCAAGAATAGAAACAAAAGCACTGCAAGCTTAGAAACTAAAACTAGCTCTATAAATTAATTTTCAAGAGTTATAAACTAATTTTCCAGAGTAAAAATCTACGAAATGTTCAAATTTTATCTTGAATTTTCATAGAAATTAGAATCATGGTAGACGCCTAATCGCTGTTTTCTACTAATATCATTCGTATATAATTTTCCAAATACTACTGTTTCTTCAACTACGCAGTAGTACCTACCTTGACGAGCCAGCCTCTATGTCAGGCGAGATCGGGTGTTTTTCAAGTATGAGCATTGTGACAATTTTTATGAGCCACTCTTGTAGCAATGAAGGTTGAAAGAAAGACTTGAGATGTGGCATATTAAGAAATAATTCAAGAAAACATAGGATAAGGGCAACCGTGATTTGATCAAGTTGCCATTTGAATATCGTGGATTAGATTGGACAAAAACGAAAATTCACTTCAGCTTCTTGAAGCGACGTTTGGTGGAATAGAAATGTAGGTACATATGTAGTTGCCCACGACAAGTCTAAGAAAGAAGAAAAACAGTGAATTTTCAGTCTGAAGGCACAGGCTAGCAAATAGTCATGGAGAAAATTCAACCTAAATATAAGTAAAAACAGACTAATCCAAGTGGAAATTTTGTTGCTTTCAGAGTAAAAGGTCTTGTGGAAGCCTCCCAAGTCCAAAGGCCTAATAAAGGAAGCGATACGTGAATTTGCGTAGAATACAACCATCGGTGTTCTAGAAGTAAAAGCACAAAAAGTCGACGATCTTGTTCTTGCTTGTAATCTCGGATCCAGGTATTAAGAGGCAAGGTAAACGCCCTTAGAGTAATATGAAAAAAAGTCTTCAAGATTGTGCATATGCACAAATGACTTAAAGAGTTGAAAGAAACCTGCGATAGAGTGAAGACCTTTGAAATTTCCAATATTTTGGAGTAGTAAAGATGTGGTTGGGTGTTTGGTGGATAATAGTCTTTGTTCTGGTGAAGAGAGTGTACTTGAATATCATTTATCGCGGATCAAATAGGTTTCACAGAAACCATTCCACGAACGATTGATTTTTCTATTTCGAGGTTCTAATTCTGTGCTTGTTCATCTACATGAAACTGTACATGAAGTTATACATGATACATGGAAGACATGATAGTGTTGTATTTGTAGGATTAAATATATTTTTTCATATTTTTCAATTACTTTTTTTAATTTCGGAAATGATGCAGTGGTATTTGTTTTTTTTCAAAATTCATTGTTCATCTGTGTTTTTTACTTGTTTGTATGAAAGGTTCCAGCAAGTTGTAGAAAAGAGAAGATTCAATACGCTTATGATTCCATGCTTCTATGCCATCTATCAACCAATCGGCTGGAGACGACAGTTGATGGAAGTTGTTTTGTTAGTTGCTATCGCATAGAAGTTATTGATTGACTAATTGAACACTTGAATAAGCGTAGAGAAAAAGTCAAGAAATTAAATTAAAAATGAAAGAAATGAGTTTTATAAAAAATATCAAGTATAAAGCCAAACTTGGTATTTCGAGCAGCACATGAACGATACGATAGCCTAAGAAAATTTGGCACAAAACCCTTTTGAAGGAAATTTTAGGGCGCAAATTCTAGCACAGGGACAGCCCAGCAAAGGGTTAATTCGGGAAGTGAAAAGAAATTTAGGTGAATCAAATATAACGGAACAGTGCTGGTTTTCGTTTAGTTGGAACGGCGGTTCTAACTGAAAATAAGAGGGAATCCAAGAATCTGGAGTTGGTTTTCGCTTAATCTAAAGCGTCAAACAAAGGATAATTTTTATATTCCAGTCTGCCGACACTGTAAATTGGTTCAGGTTCCCGAGACCAATACCTGCAGTCAACTCAAAAAAATGAGGTAGAAATGAAAAAATGAGGTAGAATGAAAAAATGAAGAAAAAATGAGGTAGAATGAAAAAATGAAGAAAAAATGAAATAGAAATGATGAAAATAACAAAAAAATGAAGTAAAAATGAAGTAAAAATGACAAAAAAATGAAATATAAATGACAAAAAAATGAAATTTAAATGACAAAAAAATGAAATAAAAATGAAATAAAAAAAAAAAAAAATAATAATAAAATCGCATAAATTGATTTTATTTTTGCTACATTTTGCAATAAACTGATTTTGGCACGATGGTATCATTAACTTTATTTACAAGATCTTAACCACAATATTTTCTTTTTTTACTCATTTTCATATTTTGTAAAAAACTTGACATGCAGATTTTCTACAAAAAGAAAATATCAAGTATTACAAACGCCAAAAATATTATTTATGAAAAAAAAGAAAAGACTACCACTTTTTTTGTGACGGTTCTTTTTTCCACCCACACTTGAAATGTTGTGAGATGGGAAAAAAATCCACCAAAAGTTTCTTTTTTTCATTAAGTTACAGCCTGCGTTGAACAGAAGCAGCATTTCAAGATATGGAACGATAAAAATATCTTCTCACTTCAGGGTTTCTTATTTAAAGAATCTTGTTTGTCGTGATTTCAACCATCATCTTCACTTTCCTTTCTATATTAACAATGTCAGTTCTAATGCCTGCACCTTTATCGACGAGACTCGATCTTACAAAGTCCAAATCGCTCGAATTCATCGAATCACTAAAAAATTCGTCAGGCAAGTACCAATGCAACACCTGTGACAAGAGTTATCTTCATTTCAAGCATCTGAAGCGTCACTATATGAAGCACACCGGAAACCGACCGCATGTGTGCAAGATATGTCAAGACACTTTTTGTAGGAGTGACATTCTAAAGAGACATTACGAGCGATGTTTGGCCAAGTTTAAGCTTACAGGAAAGTGCTCTGCAGTATCAAGAGTTCCGAAACGCATGCCTACAATGTCACATCATCATCATCATCATCAGCATCACCAAGTACAACAGCAGACCCAGCACCAAGCACAGCACCAGGCCCAAGCCCAGGCCCAGCACCAAGCACAGCACCAGGCCCAGCACCAGGCCCAACTTCAATCTCTCCCCCAGATCAAAGGTTCATACACTTCTGTAATGGCTCCCATGCCACAGCAGCAATCAGCACCACAGCAAAATTACCAGTACCAGCTACCTCCTTCTCCTTCATACCAGCCCTTTTCTTCACCACCTCTGTTACCTCATCAACAGCAGTCTGCCTACTACGCGGTTCCTGCTTCTTCATACCAAATGCAACCGTTACCATCGCTACTACCTCAGGGCTTGGGAATATACTCATCTCCAGTCACCAATGCACCTGGATTTGGGTATTACGCATCACCATCTCATGAACCATATGCGTGAGCTTGTAGTTAGCTTGTAAGCTACTTCTAGTGATACTTCTAGTGATGGTGCTTCTAGTGATGGTGCTTCTGGTGCTTCTGGTGCTTCTGGTGCTTCTGGTGCTTCTGGTGCTTCGGGTGATACTTCTAGTGCTACTTCTGTTAATAAGAAAGAACTTCTGGTGATAAGCAAGAACTTCTGGTGGTAAAGCTCATAGCAAATAATAGCAACATGTTGGAAATGGATTGGTCCATGAGACTCGCTTAACACTGGTTCGTACTCCCGTCTTTGACCTTGAGCGTCCCTAACCAAGTGCTCTGTTGCATAACGGTTCTGCAGAAGCTCCAGTTACGGCCAAGTACACAAAGTACGCGATCTGGTCAGCGCGTGCCACCAATCGTTCAATGTAGTACTGGCCAACTCAACTGTGACGAGCGACTCCTGCTGGATTATGTGAATGCACTAGTCTATAACTGTCCATATTGATCTGGATCATAACTGTTGTAATATATGTATGTCAAATGTCAATTCTGTTGAGAAATTTATTTTGTAGTTGGTTTACATTTTAGTTCTGGTTCGCTTTTAGTTTTGGTTCAGGTTTTAGTTCTGGTTTGCTTTTAGTTCGGGTTTGCTTTCAGTTCTGGTTCAGTTTCTAGTTCTCGTTTGCTTTTAGTTCTGGCTCAGTTTCTGGTTCAGCTTCTAGTTCAGCTTCTCTTTGAACTTCGGGTTAACTTCTAGTTCACCTTCTCATTCAACTTCTCATTCAACTGGTTCCCCTTCTGTCCCAAATTTCAGTACAGCTTCCGCCCTAAAAGTTTCAACCCCTGGTAAATTCCGTTCAATCTCTGGCTCAACACCTCCTAGAACTCATTTTACAGTTCAGACTTGACTCACAGACTCCCAAGTTGACATAGTCTAAATTCCTTCATGAACTGATCATATTTGCATATCCAGCACGTACAGGTCTACAACAGGAAATTTACTTCATCATGGTTCCATACTCTGTCAAAATCTAACTCTACCCAACCGATATGCATAAGCGATTAGTTCAAGAAATCTTATAAGCTTGATTCATGAGAAATCTCAGCTCCCCTGAAGCTGCCAACTACTCTTAATTTGTGCTCTCATGGAACTATCCGTCAAGCGAAAGTGGCGGGAAAGTTATGCGTTTTGCACAGGTCGCCATTGGACATTCCTGTTTCTTGAACTTCATGTGGCATTGGTCCTACTACGGGATATTTACCTTTGAGTAAACCTTTTCGTCTCCGCAGTGGAGAATATTATACATTTGGTGAACCCTATTTTCATGGAAACTGTCTTCTGATTCCTGGAAGATTCAATCACAAGGCTTTTCGTTAATGTTTCGGTTTTCACGCTGAGCGCCTGTTTGGCTGTTGGAAGGATTTAGTAGAATTTTTTTGAAACAGAGTGAAATTATTTAAAAGTCGGTACCAGTAGAATCAAAGTAGAACCGAATCCCGTTTACTAGTAGTTATGGACCGTAAGAACTATAACTGTGGTGGAGTTGTGACAGATCTGTAGTACAACTTTTAAAGTCTCCTACAGACACCTGAAAAGTTAATTGATAAGCGAAATATACAAGATGCATCTACGATTTAATCCAGTAAATTCTCAAACTATCGTTCTTGTTACTTGCTAATGACTTATACATCTCCTATCTTTGCAAAGAATCAATACTGATCAAAGAAATCCTGCAGCTGAAAAATTTGCTACTCAAGTTTTCAGATTAACACAAACTCAAACATGTCTCAGAAATAAGAGTGAGTTGAGCCAGACTTGACCCACGGTTTTACCGTCACTTAAGCAGTATCATCGACTATATTGTTGAATGCTAATTAATGATTGAAGACCTTATCACTAGAATTGTGAAAATTAATTTAACTCAACTAATATTCGTAATTCACAAGAGAAAAATTGCTAACTCAACTGAAATTTCTCATTTTTAACTCTCATTGTCTGAAATATCAAGTTTTCTATTCGTTTTTATTGACGAAAAGAATCAGAAACGAAACTCATTTTACCTTACAGAACAGAAATTGATCAAATACGGAAATGTGTGTGACTAGGCAACCTTGATTCAATTGGCATATCGTGATTTCTACGGTCGTTTAAAAACCATAATCATGTTAAGAAATCCATTTAACGCACAGCCCATTTAGCAAGTGGCAAGTTTACAATATTGCTATTTAGATATTACTTCAAAAATTTTTGAGTTTGATAACTGGCTCCTACATCAGAAAACCATGATATCTAAGTGTAAATGAAGAAAAAAACATCAATTAAAAGTCACTATTTGACACAATCTGTTGAAAATGAGATAGAATCTAAGACATGCAGATTCACATTGTGTTGCTGAAAGCTCTAGATCTCCCTTGCAACTTTAGTTGACGGATCATACCTGTTATGTGAATGTAACTAAACATGATGATAAACGGACCTTGAGACAGTGTGCCGTATTAACCCGCCATGCAGAAACTGCACTTGAAAATGAAGTGCTTATACATTTAATAATTCAAGCATGTAAGCTTTACCAATCATATCCTCACTGTAGAAACATCTTATATCTGAAGGCTTGTTTGCATGTAGGAAGAAGTCTTTTCTTGCATGCACGTTAAAATTTCATGAAAAAAACCTCTTGACGTTTGTAATCATCACTATTTTTTTTCCTTTATTATGCAAGATAATCTAAAGAAAAAAATGGTGAACTCAAGATAATTTCTCTGCGTCTTAAAGTCAAAATTAAAATGGCATTCAATATCATCAACTCGTCAAGGTTAGAGTTATCATGGCTTTCGACAGGCACCGTACCTACATAAAAATCCGCTTTTCCGTACATTTGATCCGCTCTCTCCATTCAACTTGAAAATATATGAACTCTAAAACTTACCTTCTAGTCCTGCTCAAGGGTTTTACTTTTCACTTCTTTCCAAGAAATTCTGAGCCCTTTTCGATATATACTAAGAGGGTTCCAAACTTTTTTCTTGCATTGTTGTTTAAGAACAAGTTCTTGATCTGACGTGCCTTGCAAAAAAATCAATGTTACTTAATTCTCAAGTATATTTTTCCCAACTCCTGTGAAACCAAGACATCCTATAGTGAGTATACTGGTCACTACCATGGTATTTTTTAAACTCATGTCTTGCTCTGAAGGCTGTGAAAATTGTTGACTGTCGATTTTTTCAGTTTAGTAGAATTTATACAACGATTTCTGTTACAGGCTTTTTTATATTAAATCTGTCTCAATAATAAAACTAGGGACAATTAAAGAATGCTTGGTTTCTCTGAGAGGATGTAAAAGTCAAAAAATTCTAGAATATTTCTCCAGAAAATATCATAGGAAGCCCATATCAAGCGGTGATGTTGTTTTTTTGAGCACAAATGCATGTGGTCAGTAAAAAAATGGACTAAAAGATAAGACACAAGCTTGCAACTTTTCGAATCTAGTATTCATCATTCTCCATCTATTTTCTTGAAAGTATGTTGAAAATACCAATTTTTTGTGAAACAAAATAATCTCTATTTTGTGGTGATGTCAATATTCTAATTCACCTCTATCTAAGCACTTCTACTTCTTATTTATGATTTGTCGTATGATATGTTTCTGCTCTGATATTGAAACCAAGAATTGAAAATGAACCAGTTACGTACGTTGTGATCTTGTCAATGACTTCTAAATAAGCAATCATAAAAAATATGAGAAAGAAATTTTTGGTTAATATATGCCTTTTTAATTTTTTTTCTGTAGGATTTCTCCATGGAAAAACACAAAGGTAAACCAAAATTACTCACGAAATTTTTTCCGATTGAAATTTCGTATTAAACCTGAGATTTGATGGAAAATTTTGTCATTTAAAATAATATGTTGTACCCGTTTTCAGACTGCTTTTAAATTTTTAAAAAGACTTATGATTCCCACAACATTTGTGTCAATTTCACGCCTAAATATGGTATCAATCTTAGTCATAAAAATGAACACAGTCATCATAAGTTTGCTTTAGCATTTATTTTTACACAGACAATTGTATTTTGATTAAACTTTTTTCCATGAAATTTCATAAACCTAGATAAAAATAAAATTCAAAAAAGTTGGAAGATTTAGAGTTATATAAGGCAATGAATCTCATCTTAGTGACGCAGGCTCTTAAGAAGACAGTCCTTGAGAATGATAATGAAATGCTATTCTAAGTTTATTAATATTGAGAAAAAAGTTTAAATAATAGTTGGCTCTGAAAATCTTGTGATTCCAGGGTTTTTTTGCCGATTATTTGAGACCGTTGTAAGGGCTGAATTTTATGACTATAGCACTTAAAATCTAATAAATTTAGTTACTAAAATAAGTTGAGTTGAAGGAGAAAATATTTCAGATGTGTATGCGCGTTTGTCCACACGTAAATCCGAATTAATCTCAATGAAACAGGAACATCTAACTTTAATGATTAAAAAAATGCAAGAGTATGAAAATCGATAAAAATTATGAGAATTGAAAAAAAATTAAAGTGATTGTAAAACGTATTCCATAGTTTTAATTATACTTGAAGAAAAAATTTATAAGTTGTGGCAGTGACATCTTCAAAACTTTCTTGTATTGAACGCGACTTCAATTGCTATTTAAAAGTTAACTAAAATACTTTTTTTTAGCTAAAATTTCATTTAGCGTTCCTTCATGGTTATGATCAATCATTTTCAAGACATTATGACAGCCTGAGCTTAAGCGTTTCAGATACTGTCTCAACCCAAATTTAATGAAAATATTCAGATTTTGTTATATCTCTCATTTAATCCCTTTGTTAATATCATATATAGCTTTTTTTGCTGGGGCATGATACAACTTTCCAATTTCTTTGTACATGCAAATCATTTATAACTTACACATCTTTCAGCTCTTGAGTGTAATTGAAAATTTGTATGGCTCGGGTAGCTAGTGGACCAAGTCTGGTTATTGTGTATGTAGTAGGCACAACACAATTCAAGGCAAGCAAATGAAATATTGAGTTTCTACTACCTAACGCAAGCTTTTCGTGTTTAAGGTAACTTGATGGCTAAATTATCTCCACAGAGCCAGATTAAATGTGTTATTTTTGGATAATCTCAAACGCGTTTCTAAAACCATTTATTTGGCTTGTCTTTCATATGAATTTATGGATGTACGTTTTGTCGAATAGGTTAAATTGTGAACCCTATGAAGCTGGAGTGGGTCTACATTGAAATTTTTCTTGATTGTTCTTGTACTTTAGATGCGAAATTACTAGAAACGATTGAAAGTATTTCTTTCAATTTTGCTAAAAAGGTTTATTTTAATTTTTGCAATACATTTCGATGTATATAATAAGATTTATTTTCGAGATTCCTATTAAGATAACACTCAAGATAAAATCAATTTCGTTATAGGTACTCTTAACACATTTTGAGGATTTTTTTCTAATTAGTTTTAATGGTATTTTTATCAAATTTGACAAGTTTTTTTCATGAAATTTTTTTATTGCTTCAAATTTTTACTTTCTATGTCCTTTCTCCTAATGTCTGAGTTTGTGATTTTCCAAATTTGATTTTTTGTCTGGCAATGGGCGGAGTTATGCGGAAATGGCTTTAGAATAGGGTACCTGCATCATAATTGCCCAAGTCCATAAGAACAAAGAATAGATAGCCTTAACAAAGATGACTAGACGGTAGGCGTTTTACTAGTAGCGCTCATTGTCAATGACATGTCTTATTTCTATGGTAAAGTGATATCGAAATGACTTGCTACTTTCCTTTGCCTACGTGAATTGAAGTACTATTTTTTATTGTATAATTTTTAAAAGATCTACAGCTCAAGTGACCAATTCCAAGCTCCTGTTGATACTTTATTCGGGGTTTTTATTAATAAGTTTTTTCAAGACCGATTCACTTCTCCTATATTTGACTCAAATTAAAAACAAAGTGGGGTTGTGAAAAATAATATATCAAGTAGAGTTTGTTTTATTTTCTAGCACAGTCAGCATCACAGAAAGAAAAAAATGAAGACTTGAGAAGGTTTTTTTTTCGATTCTTTCAAAGACATAGATACGAAAATGCTTATTTCAACCAAAAAAAAACAGTACAAAGGCTGGTATATTGAATCCTAATGAGATCTCAGTTAAAATTAGATTATATTAAAAATTCTGTTAAGATTGAAAAAAACCAGATCTTCTCGTATTGTTCTGGAATGTACTATATTTCATTACATCATGAACTAAGCAAAAATTTAGTTAAATGATCTGCTTCAATTTATGATTTTGTGAAGAATCAGTAATCGCCTTATTTTGCTTATAGTTCAAATTGTATTTAAAAAATTTGAAGATTAACAAGAAATATTGATTTTAAAAATTATTTCAAAGAATATTGATTCCAAAAAAATTATTATTAAAAATTACAGAATTTGAAGGTTTTAAAAATCATCAAAGATTGTTGATTCCCACAAGTTATATTCTCGAAGATTATAGATTCGAACGTTGTATTTTTGAAGATTATAGATTCCGAAAAATTTGAAGATTTTCATAAAATATTGATTCCTACGAATTATCATATTCAAAGATATTGATTTAAAAAAAATGAAGGTTATCAAGGATTATCTTCAATAGTGTATTGGTTACTACAATCGATAAATTTATTCAGTTTATAAAGTCTCCGACAAGATTTTTCCATTTAATTTTTAAATCAATACCTTTTTACTTTGTTTTTCAGCTAGCTAATTAGTTGTGTCTAGAAATAATAGTTTTTTCATGAAATTATTTCTAATTTTTTCTTGAAATGATAGCTGAATTTTCTTGAAATGATAGCTGAATTTTCTTGAATAATGACTGAATTTTCTTGAATAATAACTGAATTTTCTTGAATAATAACTGAATTTTCTTGAATAATAACTGAATTTTCTTGAAATAATAGCATTTGTGATTTTGACATATTTCTTGTCTTCAAATATTTCTACTTCACAATGCGTCAACTTCCGCACTGGCACAAATCTTAATTTGCATATTATTATGTCATGGGCCAATCTTTAAGAGTCTTTTTAATGCTATTTCCTCATGAAGTTGACCATCTCGTTTTGATGGTGTGTCTCTCAGTCAGTATCGAGTCTTTTAAATCATACAAACTGATCTCCTCGGCAAATTGGCGGAACTGTATCTTCTCCTCTCTACAGTTTGAGTTTTGTGACTAAATGTTTTCAGTCTTTCACTGTCTGACGACAGAAGCATTTTTTTTTTATCTCATCACCAACTTACACTCGAAAGAACCAGCTCTTTAAGTGTTTCCATAATTACCGTTGTTCTATAGCCGTATTACTCAGTTTACTGCTGAGATATTCATCTGTTTTAACTGTTGACCCGGAGTACCGAAAATTTCATGGTCAGAAACCATTCAATGAATAAACGCCAAAAAAAATCTTCCCATCATACGTCTAGGATTATATATTGTACTGGAACTACACCTTTTCGAACATAAATACTCGCAATCAGACTTAACCTAGGAAAAAATCATAAAAATCCTTTCAGATTAATGTTCCGCCTTCAAATCGCATCAAGAACTACTAACGTTCTCATTTCTAAACTCTCCTCTAGGTCTTTCCAAAGCTCAAGCTTCTTCAAATCACATTACAACGATGCTGGAACCAGCCAACATCCTAAAAAACCTCCTACAACCCTCTTAGATATCAAAAAACTATACAAAAATAAGACCCCAATATCTATGTTAACAGCTCATGACTACATCTCCGCCAAAATTGCCGAGGCTTCAGGTGTAGATATCCTACTCGTTGGCGATTCCCTATCAATGGTAGCCTTGGGCTACGAAAACACAAACGAAATGGAACTTGAAGACATGATCCATCACTGTAAAGCTGTCCGAAGAGGTGCAAAATCATCGTTTATTATTGCGGATCTCACCTTTGGAAGCTACGAAATTTCTCCCGAACAAGCATTGGCCTCGGCTTTCGCCCTGGTGAAAAAAGGTGGCGTGGATGCCATCAAAATGGAAGGTGGAATTGAATACACAGAAACAATCAAAAAGTTGACTTCAAGAGGAATCCCCGTTATGGCTCACGTTGGTCTCACTCCTCAAAGATCTTCTTCTTTGGGCGGTTTCAAAGTTCAAGGACGTACGGCTGCTACCGCTACCATGATTCTGGATGACGCTTTGGCTCTACAAGGAGCAGGAGCTTTTTCTATTCTCATTGAAGCTATTCCTGCTCCAGTTGCTGGCCTGATCACTGAGAAATTGACTGTTCCCACCATTGGAATTGGAGCTGGTCCACATACTTCTGGTCAAGTTCTGGTTCAATTAGACATGCTCGGAGGATTTGATGGATTTACACCTAAATTTTTGAAAAAATACTCAAATTATCTCGAAATCAACACCAAAGCATGCGCTGAATACTCAAAAGAAGTTAAAAACAAGACATTTCCCGAGCTTGATAATCATTGTTACACCATCAAAGATGAACAGTTAGCTAAATTTGAAGCCATCCTCAAAGAAAAATATTAGTCTAAAGAACGAATATGGAATCGCAAGTCAAAATAACTTTGTATATAAATATCTAATCAAATAGTAAAGCGTTACCGTCTCTGATGGACTTGATTTGTCCTGAACCTTTACCAGACTCTTTACCAATATCGAAAATCAACGTCCTACCAAAATCTGGAGCAATAACATCATCTTTTCTGTTCTCTTTTTCAGCTAATGAATGCAGTAATTCACGGGGTTCCAAGTAATGTTCATCACTAAGAACAAAAGTGCCCCAGTGAACACCCACTAATTTACTTGCGCCAATGTCTTTCATGATTTGAATAGCTTCTTGAGGATTTGTATGCTGAGATCTAAGATGCCATCTAGGTGTATAAGCACCGCAAGGAATCATGGCAACAGCACATCCAGACCCAAACACTTTTTCAATACCTGCAAATAAAGGATATGAGTAACCTGTGTCTCCAGCATGGAAAAAGACTGGCTTTCCATGTCTCAACACTAAAAAGGAACACCAAAGGGTAGAATTTGCATCAACCATTTTACGTCCTGACCAGTGCATTGCTGGTGTACAAGCAATCTCCCATCCTTCTTTTGGATCAGCTCCTGGAACTGGAGTCGTTTCCCACCATGAAAGCTCTTTATAACTAGATTTCTTAATTCCCACTGTTTCTAAATGCTTTCCAACACCAGTTGGTACGATCCACATGGCGGAATTTCCAATTTCACAGGCAGTTTCCAACTCCAAATGGTCTGGATGATCATGAGAAACCAACACCATATCAATCTTGGGTAATTCAGCAAGTTGGCAAGGAGAAGGTGAAATTCTCTTTGGACCTATATATGGGTTCACCAAGTGATTACCAAAGCATGGATCGGTCAAAATATTAAGTCCAGCCATTTGAACAAATGCGCAACTTTGTCCCATCCAAGTGAGTGTCAATCTATCTTTTATGCTGGGTAAGCCATCTTTATCTTTTGTGTTTTTAGTTTCGTGAAATTGCTTATAATCCGACGAAGTTTGTAACAGCAAATCAAAATCTGGTCTTCTAGGTGGCAGTTGCCTCCTAACCTCGTCCAAATCAGTTGGAACTCCACCTCTGGGCTTTTCATGGAACAATTCAGAGACTCTACAGTACAGAAATTCGTAGACAGTTTGAGGTCTGTATTCTGGAAATGGGTTGACAAATTTCCCACCAACAATCATGGGCCGGTACTGGTATGCAGGCCATCTATGGTTTTTCAGACTGGTAAAACTTGTGAGTATATAGACAACGAATCAATAACAGATTGTTGATTTACTGACCTTTCTATATCACTCTCATGCTCTTTTTTCCTTTCACGTTCTGAAATCTCATAATTAGTCCTGAGCTGGATATATGAAGCGTAGGCCGTGTATGCTACTACTACACTCACGCCAGCCCTAGCTTTATACGAGTTCAGTGCAAACATGAACCGCATGATTTCCCTAATTAGTCCCTCCAATTTGAAATAATTGTAGTTAACTGTCCAAGCAAGAGAGTTGAAGAATGTTAAACTTGGAAGCACAATGAAACAATCGTGGAACTGAAAAAAGTCCTTCTTGTTGGGAGCGATATAATAGTACCCTAACCTATTTATATAGAGAAACGAGTGTTCAATGCGTTATCCTGTAGGACCTTGAAAAACTAGCATCTATTGTTAACGTTGAATAATTATTCAATTTAAGTGTAAATTTCTATAAAAAATCTTGAAAAAAGTTAACTGTACAATGAAAAAAAAATGTTTAAACTAATGACTTTTCCTTCTTGGTTATGTGGTCATCTCCTTCATCGTCCTCATGTTTCCGCTTCGTTGCAGTCGATAAGATTGATGCCAAATCTATCCCACCAGGAAGTCCTAAAGCAGCAAGAGGGTTGGGCATGATGGTTCCTGATAATGTAGGAGTAGTTTGTCTACTTTCTGGGTGTTCAGCAAGAATTCTTTTAACAAGTCCTCCTCCTGTTCTTTCGCTTTCTTCAAAGCATGTAGCATGAAAGACTCTGTCCTTGACATCAACGGCATTCTTCCATACCCAATCTTCGACATCATCGCTCCAAACTGAACTGAATTTCTCTTTACAAATTGGACATGGTCGATTCGCGATATTCTTATCACTTGGAGCCAAAACATATTTGGCCAAGAGGGTTTCAAAATCAATTTTTCCAGACTTTGTGTTATTTAGTCTTCTAGAACTATCAAGATCCGGAGCGTAGTCATCATCACTGTTATACTCTTCATCTTGTAATTGTCCAGACCCTAAAATTTCTTCTTCATCTCTATACTTGACCCATTCAACTTTAGAATAGAACCACGATCTCATTTGAGTCCAATTTTCTTCTCTGAATTTTTTGTTCATTCTGAAATGCCAATCTAAATGTTCTTCTCTAGCTTTTCTGCCATCTTCAGTGTCCAAAAATCGTTTACCACAAGTGCTACAAGATTTCGGCAAATTGTCATATAACAACCTTATCAAATGAGGTCTTGGAGTACTTAACGAATTACTTGATAACTGAATATCTGAATAAGGGCTTGCTACCGGCGGTTGTGAGTTATTACTTTGATTGGAAGTAATTAATCCTGCCGACATTAATGAGCTAATTAGATTTGGGTTAATCAAAGGATTTTGTTGTTGAGTAAAAGGACCATTTTGAGGGTAAAAAGGTTGAGGCATTGACTGTTGTTGCAGATTCATTCCTTGAAGAACATTCATGAGATTGAATTGCCCATTTCCATTATTATTTGGAAAATTAGATTGAGCATTAAAATTATTTTGAGGATATGCTGGCTGTTGTTGCTGTTGTTGCGGTGGCTGTTGCTGTTGCTGTTGCTGTTGCTGATGCTGAGGATTATTCAACTTGTTCATTAAATTGGCCATTTGTTGAAACTGCTGAGGTGTGAATGGATTTCCTTGGGTTGGAGGAGTAGTTGCTCTATTGACATTATTGTTATTAGTATTGTTGGAGTTTATGGCAGGTGCTGGCCTCTGAACAAAACGAGGATCTTGTACTTTTTCTGCTGTTTTCAATCTTTCCATTTCTTTGGTTGTAAAGCCAACCAAAGTCTGCTGAATACCAGGTAGAATGTTATCTGGCAATTTCTGACTTCCAAGAACATTTTTGAGCTGGTTGAGTATTTCAATTTGTTTCAAAGCATCGTTATCCAAAGGATCATTATGTTTTCTTTGTTTTGTTAAAGCCAACAACTTATCAACTTGAATCAAAAGCGTTGACTGACCCATTGGCTGAAGACGAGAATCTGAGGAGATACTTCTTGTCAAATCATTCTTTAGATGCTCCATTTGCTGCTTTCTCACTTGGTCCAAGAAGGTTTCAATTTTTTTCATTGGTTCCTTTTCAAATAGAGCTGATCCATTAGCAGAGGGTTGCTTCCAGGTATAAAACAGTTCTGTCATTTTCTTTCTAATAGGTTCTGGTACAAGCGTGTAGGCATTTGTAAACATTTTGAATAAGTTGAGGCCAAAATAAATGGTATAAGGGCTTCCAACGGTTTTACAGATTGAGTCCAATAAATATAATGCAGGGAGTTTATGTGCTTGAGGGCACTAATATTAAGTTAGCTAAGGTATTAAAAGTGTTTCGCAATACATACCGTTCTAATATGGTCTTCAATGACCTTTGCGATAGCCCTAGCAGCGATAACATTTTCTTGGGCAATAATTGTTAAATTTTTGATGATTGGCATTGAATTGGACGTCAAATCTTCCAAACTTGAAAGATAATCCTGTCTAATATCTTCAATTTCTTCCTGAGACATTGCGCAAACAAATTACGAATAGGAATCTTTACGAGGAACCTCAGGAATTTGTCTTTTTTTTTTTTTTTTTTTTCTTTCACTTTTTTTCTTTTCTTGTCAAAGTGTTTATTACAATGAAATAAAATAGTATTAAATTTAAAAAACAAATATCTCGAACTTCAAAAAACTTCTAATAGCCTCCCTGTTTGACTCTGGGAGTGATCAAAAAGAGTGCGATGGCAAAAGTGTTGAAGAAGGAAACTTTTTCGTGATAAAAAAATGGGAAAATTTTGGTGTTTAATGTCACGTGATTGAGGAGATGAAATATGGATATATAGAATAAGAGTAAAATGGAAGAGTGATATAGTTAAGATTAATATGAAAAAGAGTAATATAAATAAGAAAAATAGGAATAAGAGTAATAAGAATAAGAGTAATAGGATTAAGAGTAATAGGATTAAGAAAAATAGGAATAAGAGTAATATAAATAAAAATAATAGGAATAAGAGTAATATAAATAAAAATAATAGGAATAAGAGTAATATAAATAAAAATAATAGGAATAAGAATAAAAGTAATATAAATAAAAAAAATAAGAATAAAAGTAATATAAATGAAAATAATAGGAATAAGAATAAGAGTAATATAATTAAGAATAATATGAAAAAGAGTAATATAAATAAGAATAACAGATGGAATAATATGAATAACAGAAAAATAATATTGATGAAATATAAACAAATTCTCAACATAGATCAATATTCAATATAAAAATATTTATTGAAAAACTTCTTGGAATATTCAAAATAAAATTGATTTGTTTGCTATTAAGATTATGTTGATTTTCTCATTAAAGCAACTAATTCAATGATGAAAGAGTAGTTAAAATAATCATTTCAATGCTACTTTCTTGAACCCATTTTTGAAAAATTAAAAAATGATTCAGGCATAATTTGCTAGCCAACAGCAAGTATAAATATATTGTTTATTTCTATATTCTCAAATCAAAATATCAACGATGAAATTTTTTAATACTCGCTCTCGCAACAACTCTACAAGCTCTACAAATAGTTTAGATGTTTCATTTCAATCACCATCTTCTGTTTCTTTCAACAAAACTAAAGGTCATCATCAAAGACGAAGATCTGTAGGTGTTATTTTCAAGTCAATCTTTACAGAGGCTGATGAAACCAAAAAACCTGCAGAATTCAGAATGTATAGAGATAGAAAAATGTCTGTATTTCCATTGTAAATTAATATCAAATTTAAAAATCAAATGTAAATTTTAAAAGATTTATAATGGTTAAAAATACTTTATGATGAGTTAATAGAAATTTATTTTTTAAGTTGATTGAAAATTATTATATAATAAGTTGATTGAAAATTGTTTTATAATAAGTTAATTGAAAATTACCATTTATGAGTTGATTGAAATTTGAATATGAATTGATACAAGAAAAAATATTATGAAAAAGTCTCTTCTTTACCAATTAAATTCCATTCTGCTGATCCTCCATTCACTTCAATGAAATTGCTAGTGACAATTTGATCCACAATATCTTCTAAATCAGGAAGCTCTTCTATCTCGTCATCCAATTTAACCCCATTCCATACTTGAGATGAAAATAAAACGTCAAGATTATACATTATAAACCCCAAATCAACCACAGACTCAACCTTTAAACCCACCTTGAGTGATATATATGCCAAATTAAGACAAAGCATTCCTACTGAAGTAGCATACTTTTCAAACTCCCTGGGAGTTTCAACAAGAACCTCTCTGGCTGGTTTGCGAAGTAATAGAATGAAGCGAGTGTTTAGTACTACAAAAGGTACTTGCTTGAAAGGTGGTGAAATGGAATACGGAAGAGGCATCCCTAAATACCATGAAACAAAAAGTACATAAATGGCTACTCTATCTAGCGAAGCGTTGATTGTTGCTCGCGAAGCCTGTTTAACCAAAGCTTTTAAATCTGGCACTGGAACATAACCAATATAAAACTCACTGCGCTTACTTTTTCGAATGATAAACAAGTTTGATATTTTTTTCAAAAGTCTGATTGTGAAATCCCACCGGGCCTTTTGAACTTGTGTGTCTTGAGATTTACGTGGAATTAAAGTGTCCACCTTTGTTGATTCTTTTAGTTTGTTCACTTTTGCCTGTTTTTCCTTAAACTTTGCACGTAGTTCAACTAGTTTTTCTTTCTGAATCTTTGTTTCCCCTTGCACAGACATTAATTTCGCTACCACTTTCTGCTTGCCCAGTAGTAGTTCAGCCTTTAGCGCACAATCTGTTTGCCAGTTACGCTTGACTAGGATCTCATTTATTTGTGTCTGCAAGTCATGTATTTGCGACCAAACAGGGATCAATTTGGTCTGATACTCCAGAATCAAGTGGGAGCTACACCTGGAACACAGTAACGGACTTGTCTGTGTTGTACATAGTTTGCAAGCTGGAGATGACATTTACATGCAGAACATTTGTAAATCAAAGAAAACGATGGCGAAAAGGCTTATCTCATAATGTTGAGGTTAGGGCAGTGTGTTATATGTTAGCTAAATGACATGTCTAACGGTGACCCCCACCTAGGTTACCCCACAAAAACTGCCAAAAGTGTCAAAGTTTACAAATACCTGGAGGTTTCCTAAAGGTTTCCTAAAGATTTTCCGAGAGTTTCCTATAGGAATTCAGTAAGAATCCAGTAGGAATCTATAAAATTTCAAGTTACTCCATCTCATTTAGAATCTCGCGATCTGCTACCGGTCCATTTTGTCCCGGATTACCCGCGGTTTTTAGTAGATGACAAAGACCGACAAGATTGAATTTCAAGCCAATAGGCTCAAAGCTTGATGATTTGAAAGTTTTTCTCATTCAAGTTTTTTCTCTCTTCTTTGAATCGAGTAGTTTATAAACAATGTCTGCCCTCCTTAAGCAACGTATAGCTTACAAGCCTTTTCTGGAAAAGATCCGTCAACCTGAAGAGTTGATCCCTTACTTTAAAAACAACCAGTACATTGGTTGGTCTGGTTTCACTGGTGTCGGAGGTCCAAAGGCTGTTCCTACTGCTTTAGCAGATCATGTAGAAAAAAACAACCTCCAAAATGAACTTAGATTCAACTTGTTTGTAGGCGCTTCTGCTGATGTTGATATTGAGTCAAGATGGGCTGAACTGGGAATGCTTAAACAAAGAGCCCCCCATCAAGTCGGTAGACCCATCGCCAACGCTATCAATGCTGGCCAAACTAACTTCTTTGACAAACACTTGTCAATGTTTCCCCAGGATCTGACCTACGGCTACTACACTTTGAAGAAGGAAGGCTCCAAGCAATTGGACATTTCCATCATTGAAGCAACTGGTATCGACGCTGAAGGCAATATTATTTTGGGTCCCTCTGTTGGTGCTTCTCCTGAATTGGTCTCATACTCTGACAATGTCATTATCGAAGTCAACACTAAACTTCCTTCTTTTGAAGGACTTCACGATATTAACTTACCTGAACTTCCTCCTTACAGAACTCCCTACCCTGTCACTTCGCCAATTGACAGATTTGGTACTCCTAATTTGCCTATAGACCACAATAGAGTTCTTGCTATTGTTGAATCTACAAAGCTTGACACTGTTGGTGATAACACTCCTTCCGATGAAATGTCTCGTTCTATTGCTAGTCATCTTATTGAGTTCTTCGAACAAGAAGTCAAGGCTGGACGTATGCCTGAGAATCTTCACCCTCTTCAATCTGGTATTGGTAACATTGCTAATGCTGTTGTTGAAGGTCTTGCTGCTGCTAGATTTAAGGATCTTGATGTTTGGACTGAGGTTCTTCAAGACTCCTTCCTTGAATTCTTTGAAAGTGGAAAGCTTCGTTCCGCAACTGCCACTTCTATTCGTTTGACCCCCAATGGTTTTGACCGTTTCTTTAACAACTGGGATGAATTCTCCAAAAAGCTCATTTTGCGTTCTCAAGCTATTTCGAACCACCCTGAATTGATTCGTAGATTGGGTGTTATTGCCATGAACACTCCTGTTGAGGTTGATATTTATGGTCATGCTAACTCCACTAACGTCAATGGTTCACGTATGCTTCACGGTATTGGTGGTTCTGCTGATTTCCTTCGTAACTCCAAGTTGTCTGTCATGCACACTCCTTCATCTCGTCCTACTAAGACCGATCCTTTAGGTCTTTCCTGCATTGTTCCATTTGTCACCCATGTTGATCAAACTGAGCATGATTTGGATGTTGTTGTAACTGAACAAGGTCTTGCTGATTTGAGAGGTTTATCTCCTAAAGATCGTGCAAGAGTTATTATTGACAAGTGTGCTCATCCTGCCTACAAGCCTATTTTGACTGAGTACTTGGACAGAGCTGAGTTTTACTGTGCTAAGAGAAAGTCTCTTCACGAACCTCATATTTTGAGAGATGTCTTTAAGCTTCACGTCAATTTGGAAGACAAGGGAACTATGAGAATTGACAGTTGGGATAATTAATCTTTGTGTTATGATTTGTGAATACTTGTTTATAGATTGATTTGTGAATACTTGTTTATAGATTGATTTGTGAATACTTGTTTATAGATTGATTTGTGAATACTTGTTTATAGATTGATTTGTGAATCGATTTGTGGATTAATCCGTGTTAATAGATTGATTCGTGATTAATCCGTGTTAATATAGATTGATTCGTGATTAATCCAATGAAATATTAAAAAAATTAGTCCTTAAAATATTGCTCAAATCATTTATAAAATTATAACGACAAATTAATCATGTTTCTTTCCATCTAAAACCACAGTTATTGCTCTTTGTAGTCCCTTGATCACAAAAGATTAATCAGATAAAATCACAATAAATTGATAATTCACGTGACTATTTAATTTTACTAGGGTAATCACTTTTTTAGGCATATAAAATTTTATATAGATAAGAACCTTTATGATCTTGGTTTAAAGATCATTAAACATGACATCTAACTATTGTCCTCCTTGGAAGGAAGCTTATGTGATTTCGATTGCGGGATCAAGTGGTAGTGGTAAAACGAGTGTTGCCAAAAATCTTATCAGAGAACTCAATATTCCAAACGTTTTATTGCTTTCTATGGACAATTTTTATAAACCACTAAAAGATGAGAAACTGCGAGAGAAGGCTTTCAATAGTAATTACGATTTTGATTCTCCAGATGCTATTGATTTAGATTTATTTTATAAAGTTGTTCGAGATTTGAAGAATGGTAAAAAAACAAAGATTCCAATTTACTCTTTTATTGAACATGATCGAATTACTGATAAGTTTATTAATGTCTATGCTCCAAACATTATTATCATTGAAGGTATCTACGCACTATATGATCCCAGAGTTTTAGCTCTTACCAATTTAAAGGTTTTTATTGAAACTCCATTGGACATTTGTCTTGCAAGAAGACTTACTCGTGACATTTTGCACAGAAAACGGTTGATTAACTTGTCTATTAAGCAATGGTCATTATTTGTGAAGCCCAATTACGAAAAGTTTATGCGTTACACAATGTACAATTGTGATATGAGAATTCCAAACAATACTCAAACTACCGAGATTGCAACCAAGTTACTGCTATCCCATAT
The DNA here is from genome assembly GCA_003707475.1 of Geotrichum albidum. Lineage (NCBI taxonomy): Eukaryota > Fungi > Ascomycota > Dipodascomycetes > Dipodascales > Dipodascaceae > Geotrichum > Geotrichum albidum. Next base: position 159,946 of record PPJE01000017.1, on the reverse strand, counting down.
CAAAGATCAAATGAAGGTTAACTCTATAAATCATTTGAATAGTTTGATATCTCTTACTCCTAGAGAGAATGCCAATTTCCAACTTATTAAACAAACAAATCAAGTCAAACTTCTTAATTCCTACATTTTGAATGCCGATACTAGCCGCGATGACTTTATTTTTTATTTCAACAGACTTGCCGTTATTCTTGTTACTTGTGCTATAGACCTTCTTGATAGTTCATTTTACGTTCCAAAGACTGTTACTACTCAAATTGGAGCTACGGTAAACTCTGTGATTCCCTCAGGCAAAATTGCGTCTGTACTCATGGTTAGAGGAGGTGGATCATGTTTTGATTCTGCTTTACGTCTTGTATTAGATTCACCTAGTGCTATGATTGCTGCAGGTTCTGGACGTATTCTTATTCAGACTGATTTAGCGACAGGTGAGCCTCAACTTCATTTGGCCAGATTACCTCCATCAATATCTGAGCCGGAAACAAAAGTGTTTTTATTTGATACTCGATTATCTACAGGTGTGGCTGCTATTATGGCTATATCTGTGCTGTTAGATCATGGTGTTCAACAAAGCGACATAATTATTGTTTGTTATATGGCTGCAGAAATGGGTATTAAGAGATTAGGAGCTGCTTATCCTGAAGTTAAGGTGATTTGTGCAATGGAAGAGAAAGGAGGAGTTGGAAAGTTTGTTGAGAATAGATATTATGGAACCAAATGACATATATTGGCATTTAAACTATATTACCCATCCATCTCCACCAAGTTCTTCTTTTGCTCTCAAGTTCCAATCTTTCATGGCAACTTTATCAACTTCACTGACTCCACCGCTGGTACTCCAGATTTTATCGAATTCAGCGGTTTGTGAGATTGCCCAATCTGATTCTTTCATTGATTTGTACTGTAACGTAGTTAGAATGTGAAAACAAGAGAAAGTGAGATACATACTCGTTCTCTATCATCTTCCATCCGTCTGTGAATCTGATCAATGACGATTCCTGCTGAAACGTCTGATTTTTCACTGATTACAAGTTAGTAAAAGTTCAACAATACTGAGAAACATACCATTCTAATTTTCGGCCTTCTAGCCATTCTAAACATTCTGAATCTGGGCCCATCCAAGTAGTTACAAGATCTTTTACTGCTTTTAAGTTTATTAATCCAGCTTTTTGAGGAGGGACTACTTGTTCTAGAATGAGAGGTATATCTGCTAGGATCAAGTCATACATCTTTGTGTCTTTAAGATGCGGTAACATGTAAAATATGTTTAATTTTGCATTTAATGAGTTCTAAGTCAGGTTAGAAATGATTATGGGCCAGAATTAAATCAAGAAAACAGAACCAGAATTAAATCAAGGAAACAGAACCAGAATTAGAACCAGAATTAGAGCCAGAATTAGAATCAGAATTAGAGCCAGAATTAGAACCAGAATTAGAACCAGAACCAAAACTAGGACTAGAACCAGAACCAAAACTAGAACCAAAACTAGAACTAGAACTAGATCTCAATATCAAAATCACAATTTACTTACTCGTTCTAGTTCTTGTTGAATACAAGAATATAAATCTTCTACCTGCTCAGGATTCTTCTGTACTATATGAACACAATACTGAATGTGTGAATATGAACCATTCAGCCTTTGCAAAGCTCGCGTGAAATTTAATCGAATCTCAAACGAATCCATCTTATGCTGTTTGGATGGTGATTTGTATAAGACGATGGGTGCGAGAATACATAAAACCCTAGCCCTAGAAGTGAGTAGTTTTTTAAAATTTTTTCAGATACTTCCCACTGCTTTCTTTATAAACAGCAGAATTGAGCAAGAGATAAACAATGCCAAAGATCAAGGGAAAAGTATGAATAAAGGGTTTTAATTGTATTGATAAGCTAACGTTTATGATAGGGAGGCAAAGTAAGCAATGAGATGTGAGTTTTGAGAAGGTGCTAACAGTTTAGAATCGTCGTAGAGGGAAGAACGAGAATGATTCCATTAAGAGAGAACTCAATCTTAAGGAAGAAGGTCAAGGTGAGTTGAAATGATTTGTGGATGTGGATGTTTGTTGATTGGTGTTGATGGGTTTGGAGTTGGAGTTAGACGTGGAGTTGGATTTGAATTTGGTTTTGGTTTTAGTTTTGGAAATTGATATGGAAATTGATTTGGATTTGGATTTGGATATGAATTTGGTTATGGATATGAATTTGTGAATTTATTTGAATTTATTTGAATATATTTGGATTGATTTGAATTTATTTGAATTTATTTGAATTTATTTGAATTTATTTGGATTTATTTGGATTTATTTGGATTGATTTGAATTTATTTGAATTTACTTGAATTCATCCAAATTATTTGAATTTATTTCAATTTACTCGAATTTATTTGAATTTACTTGAATTCATTCAAATTTATTTGGATTGATTCGAATTATTTGGATTTATTTCAATTTACTCGAATTTACTTGAATTCATTCAAATTATTTGGATTTATTTCAATTTACTCGAATTTACTTGAATTCATTCAAATTTATTTGAATATATTTGATTTTTGGAATATATTTAAATCCACTACAAACCATCCACCAACAATCCCATTTGAATCTCATCCATTAATTATGAATTGCTAATTAATTTTTAGAATATGCTCAAATCACCAAAATGTTGGGTAATGGACGTGTAGATGCTTCTTGTTTTGATGGCCAACGTCGTCTTGCTCATATTCGTGGTAAAATGAGAAAGAAGGTTTGGATCAATGTTGGAGATATTGTTTTGCTTTCTCTTCGTGATTTCCAAGATGATCAAGCTGATGTTATTGTTAAATACACAGCTGATGAAGCTAGAATGTTGAAACAAATGGGTGAATTGCCAGAATCAGCGAGAATCAATGAAGGTGGTGATCCATTTGGTCAAGGTTCTGATGAAGAATGCAATTTCGAATTCGACAATGATGCTGATAGTGAAGAAGAAGAAGCTTTGGATATTGATGATATTTAAACTAAATTAAATTGAGTTACAAAAGTTGAAGATTTGATTTTACGAGTAAATTGTTGATTATTATTGGGTTGTTTGTATGGATTGTATGGATTGTATGGATTGTTTATTGAGTTTAATGAGTTGAATGAATTGTTTAAATTCTTTGAATTGTATGAATTATTTATTGAATCTGTTAACTTGTAAATTTGTCAACTTGTAAATTATCATGTTTGAACTTGTAAATTACTCGATTCAAAATTACTCGATTCAAATACTCAATTCAAATACTTGATTCAAAATTACTTATTTCATTCAAATATTCTACTAATTCAATTCATTCAAATATTCTACTCATTCATTTCATTCAAATACTCAAATACTCAAACTCACATCACTGAATACTATTTTTGACAAATCCAACAGCCTTTTCTGCTCCATTTTCAACTCTTTTCGCAATCGAATTCCATTGAATCCCATATACCCAATTAACTCCTTTAATGATTTCATCGTTCCAAACGTCTTTCATTGTCTCAGACAAATTGACTCTGGATTCATATTCAATTGGTTGTAGAACTTGAACTCGAGTTTTTCCATGATTGTCAATCACTGATTGTGCTTCTTTAAGTTCTGTTGAAATGAACTTGTAATTTTTTCGAAATTCCAGAGCTGTCAAGTAGGCGATGGATGAAGTAGTCAAGATACCTAGAATCAGTTAGCAAAAAGGTTCCAAAATCACAAATCATTCTCACCTCCAAGGAAACCATATACTCTGCTCATCTTGAACTTGATACTTAAGCAATTTAGTGGTGTGGTGAGTGAAAGAAATTGTATTTGATAGGCTGAGTAATTTTTTATTTAATTTTATTTTATTTTTTATTTTATAATTTTAGTGTATTTTATCAATTTAGAATTTTTTTCATCAATTTAGTGTATCTTATAAATTTAGTATACATTTTATCAGTTTAACACATTTTATCAATTTAACACATTTTATCAGTTTAACACATTTTATCAGTTTAACACATTTTATCAATTTAACACATTTTATCAGTTTAACACATTTTATCAATTTAACATATTTTATCAGTTTAACATATTTTATCAATTTAACCATTTAACAAATTAAAAATAAAATAAAAAATAAAATAATCATTTTTCAACTCAAATTTTTCACTACCCAATTCTTCAACCAATTACCTTTAAACAATCAAAATGGTTTATAGAAAACTCAACAGGTACGTGAATATATATTCAAAGAATCATCTAACACCTGTCACAGAGATAGCAGCCACAGAAAAGCAACTCTAAGAAATCTGGTCACAAACTTGATTAAACATGAATCAATAGTTACTACTCACGCTAAAGCTAAAGAAGCCCAAAGTGCTGCTGATAGATTAATAAAACTCGCGAAATCCAAATCTCCTAATCTTAACGCTGCCAAAGTTAGAGCTGAGCAGTACATTTTTGTAAGTCCAAAGCTTTCTGGTTTAAATCTTGTTTCTAACATCTCAGGATCCTCCAAAAATCGTCCCTAAATTATTCGAAACTTTAGCTGAACGGTACAAGGACAGACCCTCTGGATTCACAAGAGTTCTTAAACTGGAACCTCGTATTGGTGATAACGCACCTCAATCAATTCTCGAATTAGTAGACGGTAAACGGGATATCAAGTTTAGCTTAACTGCCAGAGTAGTTGCTCGTTTAGAATCTCAAAACCTTCCTCTTGATCCTGTTACCAAACGTGATGCTTTAAAAGTCTACAAGTTCCGACCCAACGGTGAATCCGAATTCAGAAGAGAAGTCGAATATATGAAAGAAAAGTTTTATTCGACCCCAGAATCTATTGAAAACTTGCCTCCAGTTCCAACTCCTCGTAGAAAAGCTCCCATCAAGTTTGTTAACAATCCTTTGAACATTCAACATGATTAATGTACATTTGAAAAATTAAAATGATATGTTATTCTTGAAATTAAAATGATTCTTGAATCCAAAATGATATATATACATTTTTGACATGATATATATACATTTTTGACATGATATATATACATGATTCTTAAAATTCAACATGATTAACCAATGTACATGATGCTTAAAAAAAATTCATGGTATAATTGTCTAATTTAGATATATACATGCTGACCTTTTATCTTTCAGACCTCTAATCTATTCTATTATTCTACCTATAGTCAAGAGTTGATGAAGAATTCAAAAATCTGTAAAATCTGTAAAATCTCAAACTTCTAAATCATCTCAAACCTCTAAATCATCTCAAAAATCTCAAACCTCCAAATCCAAATCCACCTTCTAATCATCTCCGTATCCAAATCCACCTTCAAATCATCTCCATACCCAAATCATCTCCATACCCAAATCATCTCCATACCCAAATCATCTCCATACCCAAATCATCTCCTTACCCAAATCCATCCTAAGCAACTATAGACTCATTCTTATTAAGAGCTTGGGTCAAAGTTTGATTTGATCTAAAAGTAAGCCCTTTGGTTCTATCAATAACCTCTTGATAAACACTATTATTAGGATGATTCATAATAACAGTACCATTGGACTCATCAATCTTTGCATCCATTTTTGTGTCCTTAATAAGATTAGCAATCCACTTTTCGCCTTGTTCAGGTGTAAGATTAAGACGAGCAGATAACTCAGAAACATTGATCCGTTGATGAATACGACAATAAAGCTCAGACACTAAATGTCTTGCAGAATCTAAAAACTCAGTTGTTGTTCCATTCAAGAAAAAATCATTAGAAAGAACAGCTTCAGCTTCTAAAAGCTTATTCTGAGCCTCAGCAAAATCAAAATCTATATAGAGAGCACGAATAAAATCAGTAACAGGATCCTGATACTCATACAATTCTTGACCAACAACTCTAACAAGATCCTTAAGACGACGCTGGAAACTTGAAGCGTTTTTGCCTTTATTATTAAGTGAAATAACAGCAGCAGCCAAATAACGAATGACCCAGGGACAAGAAGCTTGAATAGCTGAAATATAAGAAGGAGAAAAGAACAAATCAATCAAAGATTCCTTATTGAAATCTTTGCTAATAAACAGGAAAAGAGACCAGTGAATAATCCAGGTACGATTATGAAGTTGAGTAATAGGATCAGCAAAAGATCTCTGATCAACAATATCTCTAATTTTCATAATCTCATCTGTAACAGCAGTAATATCCATACCACCAATGATTTCAATAGCTAATTTACCCCAAGTAGCAGATTGAATCAATTGATTATCAGTAGATAAGATTCTAAATTGATCCAACATTTCTGAAGCAGCTTTATATTCACCAGTACTGAATTTCAGTTGACCCAAGTGATACAAGTTATCAATATCCTCCTTTGTAACTCCATATTCTTCAAATAATTTCAAGTTTTGGACCTTATCTTGCTTCAACTTTCCTTGCACATCTGGATTCTCCAAAACGTCAAAAAACTTTTCTAATTTGGTTTCGAGATCCTTCATTTTGTCCAGTAATGCAGTTCTTTTTCCTTTTAAAGATTCGGGAACCTGCTCGCCTTGGTTTAAGCTTTTCCATAATTCTTGTACATAGTCGACCATATTGGTATCTTTTAAAAGTTCGTACTTGAGTTGCAACAAGTTTTGTTCGTCGTACAGTCTCTTGGATGATAAAAATTCAATCAAGTGGAAGCTGAGATGGCGATCCAAAAAGGGCATCATGGTTTCAGTCAAGTCATACTTTCTAGCGATTTCAGCAGTCTCTTCGCTGACTTGCTGCGTCTTTACCTCAGAGTCGGTCATTTTGTTGTTTGTTTCTTTCACGATATCAAGTTGAGAATTTTTCACTTTCTTTCATTTTCAAAAGGTTACCCTGAATAAGGGCTGGGAGAGTCATGTGATTGACTGTGTAATTTAAATGGAGCGTTGGGTGATTCTTTATTACACAATGCATTACATAACAGATCACGTGAAATATTGCACAACACACGACATCTCAATTACGTAATTGCTGTATAATTGTGATTACATAATATATTATTAAACGATCACATGATCAATATCCAATGAAATATTTTCATGAAATGTTTTCATTGGTAATTTTGGTAAAATTCTTCTTTATACACAAAATGATTTCAAACTTTCGAGCGTTACCTCTACGACAGATAGGTCAACAAGTGCGAACATATGCAGCGCCGAGTGCCGGTAAGAGTGTGTTGTCTCGTCGGTTGAAGCGTAAGCTTGTTCCGGGACAGACCCGACCTGCCATTTACTACAAATTCGACTGCAAGGTGGAATTATCTGATGGGTCTACATACACGAGAAGATCGCAATTTCCCAGAGTTGAATGGAGGTATTTAGCGGATCAAAGAAACAACATTGTTTGGAATCCGTCGCGATCCAATTTGAAGACAGTTGAGTCTGATGCTAAGGGACGGTTAGCCAAGTTTAAGCAGAAGTTTGGGTTTGTTGAGAGTGTTGAACAGATACCTGAAGTATTAGAGGAGCCAGTTGACAAGACATCATTATTGGATGATTACTATGATCTTATGGGTGAAAATTTTACACCTGTTCAATCTGGTGGTAAGCTTGCAGGTAAGAAACGGGGGAAGAAGTAATTTTGTAATGAAAGTGTAAATAGTTGAGATAAGTGATGATCAGTGATCAGTAATAAAGAGTATTGATCTTTAAGAAACAGAGATCCGTAGTAAAGAGTATTGATCAGTAAGAAACAGAGATCCGTAGTAAAGATTATTGATCAGTAAGAAACAGAGATCAGTAATAAACAGTATTGAGTTGAGTATTAAATATTGAATATTGAGTAAACAGTATTAAACATTGATCAGTACTAATCATACATTGACCACTAATCGTTCAAGTTCTGTACTAATCATTGCTCTGTACTAATCATCGCTCTGTACTAATCATCGCTCTGTACTAATCATTGTTCTGTACTAAATCTCGCTCTAAATATCTCTACTAATCATTTAACATTCTGTATTAAACTTTTTTAATTCCTTCTTTAAACCTTTACTTTAAACAATGGGAAGTATATTATTACCACATCTACACACAGGCTGGCATGTCGATCAAGCTATCCTTTCTGAAGAAGATAGACTCGTAGTTATCAGATTTGGTCGTGATTCAGATCCAGAATGTATGAGAATGGATGAAGTACTCTATGGAATTGCTGAAAAAGTCAGAAATTTCGCAGTCATTTATCTTTGTGATATCGACGAAGTACCAGCTTTTAATCAAATCTATGAGCTTTACGATCCAATGGCTGTCATGTTTTTTTTTAGAAATAAGCATATGCTATGTGATTTTGGAACTGGTAACAATAACAAATTGAATTGGGTATTAGATGATAAGCAGGAATTGATTGATATTCTAGAAGTCATTTATAGAGGTGCAAGAAAGGGTAAAGGTTTAGTTGTCAGTCCTAAAGGTAAGATTATTCTTTTAGTATTAGCAAAAATACTAATAATTTAGATTATTCTACGAAACATAAATATTGAAATGGATTTTTGAAATGGATTATGCTGTTATTTCTTTTGATTTGTAGTTGTTGTTCTGTTGTAGTTGTTCTGTTGTAGTTGTTCTGTTCTGTTGTAGTTGTTCTGTTGTAGTTGTTCTGTTCTGTTCTGTTGTAGTTGTTGTTCTGTTCTGTTCTGTTGTAGTTGTTGTTCTGTTGTAGTTGTTCTGCTCTGTTGTAGTTGTTCTGTTGTAGTTGTTCTGCTCTGTTGTAGTTGTTCTGTTGTAGTTGTTCTGTTCTGTTGTAGTTGTTTTGTTGTAGTTGTTCTGTTCTGTTGTTCTGTTCTGTTCTGTTCTAATCATCTGCTCATCTTATTTTGTTGTAGTTGTTCTGCTCAGTTCTCAATATTATGTTGTAGTTTCCATATTATATGTTCTGTTGCAGTATCAGTTTTTTCTAGTTTTGTTCTGTTCGTTATATTCTATAGTAGTTCTTAATTATGTTCTGCAATACATGTTCCGTTGTATTTTAAATCATGTTCTGTTCTACTGTTGTTCTGTTGTAGTTCTGTTGCGGGTTTGTTGCAGTCGTTCTGTTGTAGTTCTGTTGTAGTCGTTCTGTTGCGGTTCTGTTGCGGTTCTTTTGTAGTTGTTCCGTTCTAATGATCTGTAGTGGTTCTGTGTGTTCCGTTCTGGTTCTTCTGTTCTAGTTGCTCTGTTCTAGTTGCTCTGTTCTAGTTGCTCTGTTCTATTCTATTCTACATCATGTTCTGTTCTATATGATTTATTACAGTTGTTTGTCCCGTTCTACATATCCCGCTCATGTCCCGCTCATGTCCCGTACTAAACATCCCCATATCTCACCATTAAATTATCATCTGTTACAAACATGCTTTCAAACTTTCCTCTTTCATCAAAATCCCAAAATTTTTTCAAAAATCATTCTGTCTTCTTACAAAACACTCCCTTCAAACGTTTCCATCAGGCATCTGTGAATTCATTCACATCATTAAGAAAAACGGTGAGTTCCAAGATCCAATTGATTCGGGTAGTTCCATCTCACCCTAGACCTTTCCTTAATAAATTTTTGTCTCCAAAAAAATATTTTTTTCATTCCTCTTCTCTTAATCTTAAAACTCAATCAAAGAAAATGTCTGTGAAACCCACAAACCAAGAATTCTCTCGTGAAGCTATTGAGGCTGTTTTGAAACGCCGTTTCTTCTACGGTCCCGCCTTTGACATCTACGGAGGTGTCTCAGGTTTGTACGATTACGGTCCTCCAGGATGTGCTCTGCAAGCAAACATTGTCGAGACTTGGAGAAAACACTTTGTCCTTGAAGAAGATATGCAAGAAGTTGATACCACTATGCTCACTCCTTACGAAGTCTTGAAAACTTCTGGTCACGTCGACAAGTTCTCTGATTTCATGTGTCGTGATCTCGCAACCGGCGAGATTTTCAGAGCCGATCACTTGGTGGAAGAAGTTCTTGAAAGTAGACTCAAAGGAAACCTCGAAGCCCGTGGTCAAACCGTCGTCCCTGCTGAAGAAGATGATAACAAAAAAAAGAGAAAAAAGAAGGGTATCGTAGCTCAAGCCGTTAAGCTGGACGATTCCGTCGTAGAGCTCTACGAATTTATCCTCGCTAAAATCGACGGCTATTCCGGTGATGAACTAGGTGATATCATCAAAGAGCACAAAATTAACAATCCCACTACTGGTGGCCCTCTTGCTCCTCCTGTTGCCTTCAACCTCATGTTTGAAACAGCTATTGGTCCTTCTGGCCAACTTAAAGGTTATCTTAGACCTGAAACAGCCCAAGGTCAATTCCTCAACTTTAGCAAACTTCTTGAATGCAATAACTTGAAAATGCCCTTCGCCTCCGCTTCAATTGGTAAATCTTTCCGTAACGAAATTTCTCCTCGTGCTGGTCTTTTGCGTGTTCGTGAATTTCTCATGGCTGAAATTGAACACTTTGTCGACCCCAACAGCAAAAACCACCCTAGATTTAAAAATGTCAAAGACATTGTTCTCAGATTCTTGCCTAAAGATGTTCAAGCAGCTGGTAAAACTGATATCTCAGAAGTTACCATTGGTGAAGCTGTTGCCTCTGGTATGGTCGATAACGAAACTCTTGGATACTTCTTGGGTAGAATCTACCTCTTCCTCATTAAAATTGGTGTTGACCCAGAAAGATTGAGATTCAGACAACATATGGCCAACGAAATGGCCCATTATGCTGCTGACTGTTGGGATGCCGAATTACATTCTTCTTACGGTTGGATTGAATGTGTTGGTTGTGCTGATAGATCCGCTTACGATTTGACTGTCCACGCTGCCAGAACTAAAGAAAAACTTGTGGTTCGTGAAACTCTTGAAGAACCAATCATTGTAGATGCATTTGAAGTCGATCTTGAAAAGAAGAAGTTTGGACCCAAGTTCCGTAAGGATGCCCCCAAGATTGAAGAATTCTTGACTACCCGTAATCAATGCGAACTCGAAGACATGGCTGCTGCTTTAGCAAAGGATTTCAAGGTCTCCTGCAAGATTGATGGTGTTGAAGGTGATGTTGAAATTGACACTTCTCTCATCAATATTGAAAAGAGAACTCGTAAAGAGCATGTCCGTGAATACACTCCCAATGTTATCGAGCCCTCATTTGGTATTGGCCGTATTCTCTACTGTGTTCTTGAACACAACTTCTGGACTAGACCTGAAGATACTGCTCGTGGTGTTCTCTCATTCCCTCCTCTTGTTGCTCCTACTAAGGTTCTAGTTGTTCCTCTTTCAAACAACGAGCAATTCGAGCCTCTCACTGCTGAACTTATTTCTGATCTTCGTGCAAAGGGAATCCCATCAAAGGTTGACGACTCTAGTGTTTCTATTGGTAAGAGATACTCTCGTAACGATGAAATGGGTACTCCATTTGGTGTCACAATTGATTTCCAATCTGTCAAGGATGGATCCATCACTCTTCGTGAACGTGATTCTACTCAACAAGTTCGTGGATCAAGAGAGGATGTTATTGCCGCTATCCAAGAAATGATCAAGGGTGCTTCTTGGGAAAAGGGAACTTCTAATTTGGCTGCTTTTGTTGGACAAGAAAATTAAGCATACACACTATTGTGAGCTCAAACAGTTATATATTTGTATGTAAGTCGTGTTATATTATAGTGAATTTTTTTTTGAAATTGTCATGGAATCTCGTTTCAATCATGTAAAAAATCTGTTCTTTTGTCAAAATAGCATTTGCTACAGACACTATCTATTATTTATCTATTATGCATTTTTTAATACGCTGTCACCAGTACTGTCCATTTACATTACCAGGTCTATCCATATTCTCTTCATCACTCATAAGCTCATCTTCATCAGTGAGCTCATTCATTCTCATCGAACTATTTTCAGTTTCTCCGTTTGTTTGGTTATGATGAAAGGTAGAGTTTCTATGACCACTAGAAACAACTGTACCATTAGCATCAACATATATACGCTCTAAAACTCCATTTTCTATATTATAGTCTTCTTCCAAAATTCCAAGCTCTTGACTCAAACGACTACGATGGTCGTTCACGTTAATTTCTTCTATTTGAGCTTCTTCAGGAGTTGCAATAGGGCGCACACCCAAAACAGCTTGGTTACTGTCTGTTAAAACAATTTCATCAACATCATCATCCTCACTCATTCGACAGGCATATGCAAAATTTATAATTTCCTCAAGCATAATAAATTGGCATATTAATGATTGAGGTGCCATAATTGACATTGATTCAATTGCAGAAAAAAATTTGACTCTTTGCGCTCTTCGCTCAAAACTAATATCTGTACGACGCAAATAATCCATATATCTGCACTCACTCACAAAAAGTTTGGATAAATTGGAATCATCCAAGTCATTGAATATTTTACTTTCCCACTCATTAGAGTCTTTGATGCAGTCAGGAGTATGCTTTATGAAATCAGCTGTAGCAGGAAGATAAAATTCTAAATAGTCCACTGGAATACACCAACAAGAAAGTGTTTCTATCAAATTGGCTATACTCACTCCAGCAAAGGGGATAACGACTTTTAATGAATCGAGTTTGGCTGTCAAACTGAGTATCTCAAACCATGGCTCAAAATGAGCAGTTTCATACTGAAAATGAGTATAATAAGGATGCACAAAATCTATATGACTGACAGTTTTTGTTAATCCTAAAAAAATAAGATAATCAGATTCTCTAACACAATCAGCACTTAACCTAGTTATTTCAGAGTTTCCTCTTAAAATCTTTTGAACCATTTCTATCAATAATACATGTGGTTTCTTAGTGATTAAACCAAAAACTCCAAAAGATTCTAATAATGTGTCTCTGCAAATGAAAGATCGAATAAGATCCGGACTACTTCCAAGATTCATACCAATGTTTAAAGTTCGTAAACAATCAAATTTGAAAGAAGACTGTGATAACAGTGCATACCTCCAAGCGTCAATGTCAAGTTGAGTGAGTGATTGAGGAATAATTGGAATTTCAAGTCCATTATGAAAAGTCGGTTCTGGAGATTCAACATGATAAGAAATGAGACTTTTCATATTTTCAAAGTTCAAAACAGGTAAATCCAGAGCAGTGTCACTTTCAATGGAAAAGTGTTCTAATATACATGGTCCAGAATCATAAAATTGAGATAAAGCTCTCAAAACACTTGAATAGCATTTTACCGTCTTATATTTTAATGATTTTAATTTGTGTTGAATTTGTTTGAAAGTTTTAAAAGACTTGGAATCTTCAAAACTTCCAAATCTAATGGTGATTTTTGCATGAACTAATAAATTAGGAGAAGAATTAATAAATTTGATCAGTTCTATGTTTTCTGACTCTGTTACCAAAGTAGCTTGATCAACATAGTTCCAATGTAATTCTTTTAAACATTTCAATTCTTTCACAAAACTGGAAAAATAACTAACACTTGTAAATCCATTAGGCATGACAAAAGTCACGGGTGAAATACAAACTGTGCTGACATTTTGAAAACAACAAGATGGAATGAGGGAAGATGGAATTCTAATGTACATATTTCTAGGCTCCATCCATTCACTAATTGTCCGTTTCATTTCATCGACGTACCATCCGTCATCATATTCAAATTCACAAACTGAATGGTAATTGTCATAGCCAGACTCATCCTTTTGGAAACTTTCAATTAAACAGACATTCTCGTAAATGTACTTATAAACACGACTTTTGAACAAGGTATTTACTTGTGCCAGAGCTATAAGCTGCGTGAAATTGAATTCAGTCCATTTTGTAAATTTTTTCGTGCGTGTAGCTTGATCGTACTGAGAGCTTACTTCCACAGACAAGAAGAAGCATATAGAATCAATGACCTGATTGATAGTTTCATCCATAGTCAAAAGGTCTACTAATGAAAAGCAGTGGTAATGTAGAAGAAAGAAGATGAAGCAGTTCTTCAATGAAAGTACAAGCTGTAGTTAAACAACATTACAAGTGTACATCAGTAGCTATCCGCCCAACCCACTATCAATCAAAATGTTCTAACAAAGTCTCATTGTGATATAGCAAAGGATTCAGTTGCAGCTAAGGGAGTGGTGGCATTTGGGGTTGTCTAGAGATAGTTGGAGTGGACTGGGACTCTAGAAATTATGAATTTTACGCGAGTTTCAACTCTCAGTTCTTCTTCAACTTTTCAAATCAGAGAATCACAATTAATATTCCTCTTTGAATAATTATGTCTCAGGAATTAGAAGCGTTTAGTCTGGCTCTCGAAGATCTTCCTGTTGCCACATTGAGACTTGAGCTTGAGCGGTTACACAATTCAAATTTTCATTTAGAACGATCCAATGCAGAGTTAGAGACCTATATGACTGAGAATAACGGAGAAGATCATCAAGAACTGAAGGATTATATCCAGGAGAATGGAATTGTGTTTAAGAGAAACCTTGAAAAGGTTGAAATAGTTGAGAAACAGTTGAAGAAGATTGAAACTTTTCAAAATTTTGGTAATGGACAATCAAAAGAAAACGGAACTTCTAATGGAGGAGTTTTCTTGTAATGGGCTTTATTATTAGTGTCAGAGAGTTATGTTCATTTCAGTTCTGAAAGTTTTGTTCAGTTTTGTTCAGTTTTGTTCAGTTCTAAGGGTTCTATTCAGTTCTGTTCAGTTCAGTTCTGTTCAGTTCAGTTCTGTTCAGTTCAGTTCTGTTCAGTTCAGTTCTGTTCAGTTCAGTTCAGTTCTGTTCAGTTCAGTTCTGTTCAGTTCTGTTCAGTGCTGTTCAGTTCAGTGCTGTTCTGTCCTATGAACTCCGTTCTGCTCCATGAATTCTGTTCTGTCCTATGAATTCTGTTCCATCCCGTTCTGCTCCACGACCTATTCCCTTCTACAATTATTCCATCCATTCTGAAACAGAAACGTCTTTTGACATTTACAAATTTACCCTGTTATCATGATCCTCCCAATAAACAAAGCCATACTACAGTTATTATATGTAATTTTTTCTATTTTTCAGAGTTACCACCAAAATATTGTTTGAAAATATTCCTTTCTTCTTTCCATTCATCTACCTATTAATCGCACAATGGCTGCTAGTTCAGATATTGAAGACGAAACCCGCTACTCGGAAGAGGAACCTCCTCGTGATTACGTCTCGGACAGAGACCAGGAGGAGGACGAAGACGATGAAGACGATGAAGAGGAAGAAGAAGATCGCGTAAGATCTAAAAAGAGAAGAAAAGAAGGAAGAAACCAGTTTTTGGATGTTGAAGCCTCCGTTGATGAGGACGAAGAAGATTACGAAGATGAAGACGATGATGGCCTGCTGAAAGATGGATTCATTCAAGAACACGATGACGATTTAGAAGTTGATGTAGATGCACATCCAGGTAATGATGACAGACTTCACAGAGAAGTCGATAGAAGAAGAGAAGCAATTGTTGAACAAGATGCCGAAAAGCTGGCTTCAGAATATCGTGCTAAATACGGTCGTTCGACTCAATCAAAGTATAGAGGTGATACCGGTATTGTGCCTCAGCGGTTGTTGCTACCTTCAGTTCAAGACCCAAATATTTGGGGTGTACGATGTAAGCCTGGAAAAGAAAAGGAGCTTGTTAGATTAATCTTGAAAAAGAAGTTTAGTTTGCAAAATACACAAACTCCCTTGGAAATTTTCAGTGCATTCCAGCGTGATGGATTTTCGGGATATATCTACATTGAAGCTAGAAGACAAGCAGCTATTGGACAAGCCATCAAAGGTTTCGCTAATGTCTACACTCAGAATATGATTTTGGTCCCCATTAAGGAATATTCTGATTTACTTCGAGTTAACAAATCAAAAGAACAAGAACTCACTCCAGGTACATATGTTAGAATCAAGAGAGGCAAATATCAAAACGATTTAGCAGTGGTGGAAAATTTACTGGAAAATGGTCTGGAAGCTCGGTTAAAAATCGTACCTAGATTGGATTATGGAAAGGCTGCCATCCTTTTCGCAGCTAGCAACGGTGACGGAAAAAGAAAACGACCAGCTTACAATTCAGCAAAAAATAGACCACCGCCTCGACTGTTTTCAGAAAACGATGCAATTCATCATGACCAGCGAAATTTGCAACGAAGAGGACCTAAGTCGTTCTTTTATCAAAATGAAGAATACGAAAATGGATACCTGTTGAAAGATTATAAATTGACATACTTGATTACGGATAACGTTCGACCTACATTAGAAGAGCTTTCTCGATTCAATAACGCATTGGAAGAAGGTATTGATTTGAACTCTCTATCAAACACGCTTAAACAAGAAAGTAAATTAGCAACCTTTAATAATGGAGATCATGTCGAAATTGGCTCAGGAGAACAAGCTGGTGTCCACGGTAGAGTTACTTCTACACAAGGAGAAATCGTCACTATCATTGCTACCTCTGGAGTTTTAAAAGGGCAATCCTTGGAAATTCCTTCTGATAACTTACGAAAGAAGTTTTCCATTGGCGATCATGTTCGAGTTGTAAGAGGTAACTATTCTGGTGATACTGGTCTAGTTGTAAATGTCTCCAAGGATAATGTTGTCATTCTTAGTGATATGTCTAAAAAAGAACTATCTGTCTTTGCTAGAGATTTGAAAGAAGCTTCAGATATTGGAGGAGCCAACATTTTAGGTAATTTTGAACTTCATGACTTGGTTCAACTAAATGCTCAAACGGTTGGATGTATTGTTCAAATTGAGAGAGATTCTGTTGGTGTGCTAGGGCAAGACGGAGTAATTCGAAAGTTGACTCCTGCTCAAATCACCATGAAATTGAAAAACACACATAATTCGTTTGCTACAGACAGAAATGGTCAAGAAATTCGTGTTGGAGATACAGTCAAAGAGCTGCATGGAGAGAAACGAGGAGGTGTGATTTTGCATATTCACAGATCAACGCTGTTTTTGCATAATAAGGAGAGACAAGAAAACTTGGGTGTTTTTGTGAGCTCTATTGGGAGTGTTACAACTGTTCAAGTTAAGGGAGAACGAGTGGCTAGTGATAAGAATCGTGTTGCTAATGATTCATTCAAAACTCCAAGATTGCCAATGGCTAGATCGGGTGGCCGAGATAGAATTATTGGTCAATTAGTCACTATCGGCAATGGGTCTCAGTATAAAGGAATGAAGGGAATTATCAAGGACACTACAGATGATACCGCACGAGTTGAGCTTGAATCAAAAAACAAAGTTGTGACGGTAGCCAAAGAGAGACTTTTGTTTAACGAGCAAGGATCGGGTCGTACCATTAGTTATACTGAGTTTGTTGTGCCAAAAAAGTTATTGCATTTGACAAGACCCCAGATGGGAGGACCTCAACAAAGCCAACCTCCTGGCTCTTCATGGAATGGTGGTCGTACACCAGCATGGGGATCTGGTAATAGGACGCCAGCATGGAATTCTGGTGGTAATCGAACACCAGCTTGGGGATCTGGCGGAGGTAATACTGGAAACAGAACTCCAGCTTGGGGATCTGGTGGAGGTAATGCTGGTAATCGAACTCCGGCTTGGGGTGCCAGTGGAGGAAATCGCACTCCAGCTTGGGGAGGAAATGGAGGTGGAAATCGTACACCTGCTTGGAATTCTGGGTCTCGTACACCTGCTTATAACTCAGGTAATCGTACACCAGCGTGGAATGCAGGCTCGCGTACACCATCAGTTCACAATTCTGGTAATCGCACACCTACATGGACAAGTGGTGGGCAAACGCCATCTTGGAATGCAGGAAGTAGTGGTACTAGTAATTCAGGAAGGTCGCAAGCATGGTATGGGAGTGCGCCAACCCCAGCCAGTGCACCAACGCCTGGAGTATATGAAAGTGCGCCGACACCTGGAGGAGCTTATGAAGCAAAAACGCCGATGGTAGCCCCTACACCTGGTGCATGGAATGATGGTGAGACACCTGGATACGAGCCCGATACTCCATGAAGGGTTGGCTGACGTTTTGTGAATTTTTTGTGTTTGTTAAGTACATATAATATTTTCTTTCGTTTTTATTTAATATTGACGACGGAGTTTTTCCATTTTTCTTAATTTTTTATTGGTTTTTTTTATTGAAGAGTATTAGTTTTTAGCTGTTTTCATGGAAGAGTATAGTGGGTAAACGAGATTTCTATTGTGGATAGAGTTTGAAATCACATGATTGTAGGATATTTTGATGACGATGGCATTACGTATAATTGAATTTAGCTTTGAGAATATAACTGATTGGATTCTCAATGCTTGAAGGTAAGGTCATGACCAAGTTTTAATGAGGATTAAATGGCATAATAAGTTTATAAGTGTTTTGAGAGAGAGAAGGAAAGATTGCAAGTGTCTTGCAAATCGTATTTGTATTACAAGTCGATAAACTCTCAATCTTAATTGAGTTCTTAATTTGATTCTTATTTTTATTGTTTGTTTATACTGGATTGTATGTTCCATGTGTGGTGAGAATTCAATTTCAATCATGTTTATACTAGATTGTATGTTCCATGTGTGGTGAGAATTCAATTTCAATGATTCAAATTTAATGATTCAATTTAAAGATTAGTCCATTAATAACTACTAGAGTTTCTGAAAAAATCTATATTTTTGTAGATCTCAGCAATTTTTTTACTTTTAGTGGAATCGGCTTTTTCAACATGAAAACAACTATAATTGAGTTTACTGTTGTTGGATAGAGTTTATCATTCCATATTTTAATATACTGTAAAAAAAAATCTATATGGCCAGAATTTGAAAAATATTTGGAAATATTGGACGCCAAAATCCAGAAATGGAAATTCACAAAGACACATGGAAAACAGACTCGAATAATTATGGTTGTAATTGAGAGATGTTTTTAGATGTATTTATTGTTAATGAACACTAAGCTTTATCAAGTCAATCACATTTAATGGGAAAAGATTAATTTCGATATAGCAACCTTTTTCGAAACATGGTAAAGATTTAAATATTGATGATCATTAATTTTTTTAAAAGATGATATTAAACATGGATAAATGAGAATATATAAGAATACACATGAATAAACATAAAAAATAAGAATAAATGAACATAAAAACATGAAAAAATAAATAAAAATAAGAACATAAAAACATGAAAAAATAAATAAAAATAAGAACATAAAAACATGAAAAATAAATAAAATAAGAACATAAAAACATGAAAAAATAAATAAAAATAAAAACATAAAAACATGAAAAAATTAAAAAAAAACACAAAAACATGAAAAAATTAAATAAAAAAACATGAAAAAATAAATAAAAATAAAAATAAAAATAATAATTTTTCATATATATCGACCCACTTGCCTATAAACTAATCTTAGCCCAAATTTGACTAACGTTAAGTTATCTGTTACTAATCATACTCTCTTTAAAAGATCCAAAATGGCCCTGGTACCAGTTTCATAGTAAAAGCCTCTTTTATCGGGTCTTGGTGGGCTTGGTCTACTCCTTCGTATACCGGGCCATTTTGGAATTTGCCAATACCCAACTCCTTTAATGAACCACAATAACTCCACCGTCGCCAATCTGAATCTGAGACAAGCCTAATTCAAGACATTCTACAGCGCCTTGCTCCACCCCTTTTGTGACGCAAAATCGTAAAAAAAACATTGAATTTCAACAAATTTATACCCGAAATACAAAACTTTAATAAATATCATACAACTCTTCTTGAAAAGACCTTTCAATCCCCAAGTTGACCTATAATCATGTAACATTACGGAGAAAGTTGCCCATGACATTACCAGCTGGGTAATATTCACAGGCTAAAAATTGTCCACGTCCATTACCGCAGTCATAAACTGCACATCCCAACTCTTGAGTATTTTTCCAAACAACTTGTGTAAAGTGCCCTGTAGCAGTAGTAAACTCACCTGCACCAAAATTGTATTGACCAACCTCATTATACCAGGCGTCAACAGCTTTAGCAGGAGTAGGGTATCCAAGGGCAATATTCTCACCGTATGGACCACCAGAATGAGCAAAATTACAGGATTGTTTAGAAAGATAGGACTGAGCAAACGAAGCTAGCGTTGCATTCCATACAAGAGGAGTGGCAGAATGATCTGAACGGTACTTATTGTGAACACTCAAGACATCAGCGGCAAATGAGTCCAGATTGGTATTGCTAACAGCGACAGAGTTATCGTCATTATCGCTGCTGCTTGATGATTGATCAGCGTCAGCTGAAGGAGAAGCTTCAGCAAGTGCATCAGCTGTAGTGGTAGATTCCACCACTGAAGTAGGAGCAGCAGAAGTAGCTTGAGCAGAAGTAGCTTCAGAAACTTCAGAAACTTCAGAAACTTCAGCTACAGAAGAAAAAGTGGTAGGCTGATATTGAGAAGTAGGCTCTGAAGATTGCACAGCTTCAGCAGCATGGAAATGTCTAAAAGAAGTAGGAGTGGCAGCAAAAGATTGACCAGAAACGGCATTTCCAAATTGATCCACATATGCGGTAGCCTCAATAACGGTAACATCGCCAACAGCAGCAGCGACATCTTGTTGAGAATCAGAAGTTGTAGCAGCATTGGCAGCACCGGCCGTAACGGTAACAAAGACCATTTCAGTATAAACCGCATAATTTGGTTGTGTAACAGTAACAATATTTTGAGCTTCTCTCTTAAACATGAGAGGAACAGCGCTGGCCAGAGCAGCAAATGCAAAAACAGCACCAGTAGAAAACTTCATTTTTGGAAATGTTGTAAATGGTAAAGAATAATAAATAAGGAATGACTATAAGTAAGTAGAAAGACAGTTAGTTTTTATATAGGCCAGCTATAATTATCGAGATGTTGAACCGAGAGAATTGAAGAGAATCCAATGAGTTTATATAATTTTCTTCCAGGATATAGACACTGACTATGTTGCACATAATCCAGAAAGAAACAGGAAATGAACAAAATGGGATTTCCATCGGTTGCCTAAAGCAGAAGGAAATACTGCAAGGGGTATAACTTACATTGGGCAAAAAGAAATGCTGGAATATGTAAATATGGGTGATGAGTGGGACGACGTATGTATGGAATATCTTGTGTTAATTGAAAGAGTTCAGGTCGAATGTAATGCAGATTGGATGGAGCGTGTCAGAATATGCAATTCGAGTGTCTTTGAAGTGGTTTATATGGATTTCTTGTAGTAGCAGTTGTGATCTCAGCATTCTTCATCTGAACCAACCATCGCGAATATTCAAGTAGTGAGAAAAAGAAAAAAAACTTTAATTCCAACCAACATTCCAGTTGTGTTTTTTTCCAAGAGAAAAAGAAATTCACCACATTTTCTGATTAGCAGAACTGTAGAAATGTTTGATCCATTGATCATCATGTACATGTGTTCTTCAATGACACCAACCATGTTGTTGGTTACAGTGGAAAAGAAATGAAAAAGAAAACATTGCACTTCAAAGCTCGAACTTTCCATGCTGCTTCTCCCTGCTTATGGCTGCTTCTTTCTGGCTGGTCTTATTCTTGCGCTGAACCTATTTCGAAGCGAGCAGGTTCGGTTCCTTGTTTAACCACATGAAGGGCCAGCCTTAACCCAACCACCCACGCAACCGATCAGGTGGAGGAGAAGGTTCAGGATAGGGTAAAGGGGTGCGTGGAAATAAGGTTTGGGTTGAATGATTAGGTTGATTGAAGCTCACGAATGAAACCTAATCTCCCACTGAAATTGACCGTGTCTTGATGCCAGAGTTATCAGATTCTTCATTTCAATTTTGTATCAATCTGGGGTAATTTAATGCTAATATTACCATCTATATAGAACAATTAAATAATGTGTTTTGATCTAAAATACTTTCTCAAATACCAAACTTGCCACAACACAAATCCGACTAACGAGAATATGACCATAAATGAAAATCCTTTAACTCTTCGGTTTGTAGACTCATTAGTGTCCCGTAACCGGGTTTCACGGATCTTCAAGTACTCCAGCTCCTTCTGAACCTCGTCCGTTAAGTCTTCAATACGACGAAGTTCAGCCTCCGTAGGTTGCAGTTTTTGTGCTGCTTGTAGCTGGTTCCAGTCTCGAGCTTGTGAACCAATCTCAACGTTCAACTCAATGTCCCGAGACAAAGGCGGGTATGACGCTGAACCCGACGTCAAGACGTTTTCAAAACAAACGTCAAAAGCAGAGTCTTCGTGAGCAGTAAACGCCATGGAAACATCGCCGCCAGCAATGTTCTTCTTTCTCCCGTACTCGTTCCCACGATTATCCTGGATCTGCATATTCAGCACTTGTCCGTCACTCTTGTGCCCATCTACTTTGGCCTTAACAATCACCATCTTACCGCGTGAAACAAAATCACGGATACATCTAGGCGGTGACCCTTTGGTCTTTGCAGGCACTGAAAACTTTAGCGCTTCAGTAACCGACAGTACAAAAACTACCACAATCCAAGTGCTAAGTAATCTCATCTTTGAGTCTCGTTATTTGTGTACCTCAAGAATGAAAGTGTGCAAGTGAGGATTTTTTCTCTACTATGTGCGCACTAGCTACGTGTTAATTGTCTCCCATCATTGTCCCGCGATCAGACATATCTCAGTATATTTCAGCCCTTCCTGGTACTTCTGTGTCTAAATCACGTGATATCGTAGTAATCCATGTGTTTTGGAGACGAGTTTGATGTCTCAGATTTACCGAAAACCTTTGAATGAAGTTTGGTGATCATTGTGTATCAGAATAGTGTGGAAGCGGTGACACTGGGAAATGAATGGCGATCTTTTCTAATGGGGATTTTTAAGCAGCATTGCAGTTTTTTTGGTTTGTTTTACTGAGACATACATGTAGGATTCTGTTGGTTTCTGAAGGAGAATTAAATTTAGGTGATTAGGAATGTTTTAGGATATAGCACAGACCGTTTTTAATTTGTGAATAGTTTCTGTTTGTGAAACGGTCAATGCGTGGAGGATGATAATTGTAGATTTTTTAATATTATTTGTATCAGGGTCTGAATTAGTTTTCATAAACTGAATTTTTAAAATATAGTAGTCATTTTATTTAGAAAGTTTGGGATAATTTTTGAATTAATTTTGAATCATTATTTGTGGTCAGTGTATTGAGTCTGATTTATTAATCTTTGAGTTATTTATGAATTAATCTTGGAATTAATGTCTGATTTAGTTTATGGATTTATCTTTGAGTATTTATGAAATTATATCTGTTCATGAAAGTATCTCTGAATATTTATGAAATTATATCTGTTCATGAAAGTATCTCTGAGTATTTATGAAATTATATCTGTTCATGAAATTATCTCTGACTTTTACTATCTCTGATTTATAGAATCATCACCTTCTAAAGACTTTGAAATTAAGGTCAAGCTTGAAATTATCATTCAGTTTGATTTCAATTCTAGCCAACATCTATCAAGTTTTACATAAAAAAGGTTCAAACCCTGTTAACATCTCTTTATACAACTCTAAGACAAAACAATTCAAAGAAATCATCTCTGTACCACGGGATAGCAACTGTCTACAAAGACACAGGTTCACAAAAGCTAGAAAAATTATCTGCTGCAAATTTTGTAAGGTTTAATACCTAAAACTATGTGCACAAAGATTATTTGGAATAAAGAGATAAATGATGTATTACATCTCATTCAAATGGTTTTAAAACTTTGAAAAACACTAATTTTCACCATGATCTGATTAACTCTTCTACACAATTTTTACTGCTGCTACAATTGAAAGAATGACACCTAAATCTAACATATGTGTGGGAGTTATATTCCGCATCTGTTTTACTTGAGCTTTTTTCAGCATTATTTGATTTGAGACCCATTAAAGAATGTGAAGAAGCGCTTGAAGGTTAAGATTAAGCTTGAAGTAAGGTTTTTAACACTAAAACAGGTTGCAATAAATCCACCTGAAAATTGTAATCGTAATGAAATTAAGAGCTGGGACATCAAGAAGCCAACAATTAGTAGACGTAATCAGTGCGGAAGTGGTTGAAGCTGGCTGTATCATGAGCTTAATCTACATAAAGGCAGTTTCGTACAGATGACCAGTTCTTTGTTCATGATTCATAAAAAGTAGCAGAACTTGATTTTCAGCTGGCTGGCCGCTACGCCTAGACTACGAATCACGACGTAATTTGTCACCGTTTACGCTTTACAAACTTTCTTACATTTCAAGTGCCAACAAAAAAAATCTTCTCAAAGCCAACATTAACCATAACCAAGCTAGTCTTGGATCCATATTTCTCATGAAATGATTCAGGCAGAAAAAAGTTTGGGTATGAAAGAATTCAATATCTCAGCATTCAATCTTAAGATCAGGTTTATTAAAGGGGTGATATCTCTGCCAGTGGTTACCATCTCATTTTTCAGGTTTTAAATTGTTTCATTTGTACTTACCAATATGCATCGTGCTCAGGATAGTATTACGAAGAACGACGAATCTTTGTGTCTGAAGGAGGTTTTACAAAAGTGTGAGATTATATTTAAAGGCCATTTAAGGACGTGAACGAACATCAAGAAAACATTGTAGCAAGGTTTTCTGCAACTTTCAAGGGTCGTTTTTTCAACTCAGACACAGTCCTGGTTTTTAAAAAGGACTTGAAAAACACTGCAAATATATGCAAATATTTCCATGCATCAAATGAGTTTTGAGTCCTGCAAACGATGTTGGCAGCGTTTAAGTCCGTGAGTAAAAGTGTCCACTTATAGTTTGGTTTGATGCAGGTCTCTGCACTTGACAAACAAACCAAAAAATATCAATCAAGTTGATAAGTCAACGACTAAAAATCTTATATGCAGGACGTAGGGTGCAAATGTGCAAGTTTGACGATAGGAGCAGTTATGGAAAACACCTTTTGAGCAATTCAGTTTTGAATTCGGGAACTGAATTGGCTCTTAACGGTCTCAATTAATGAGGACATGCTAGCTAAATTTACTAACCTACAATCTTCTATCTAATAGAAATCCAGGAGGTTAAAAAAACCGATTTAGCTTGAAAAAAAGTGTCCATAAGAATTTTTGATGTTACAATAAAAGTTAACATGAAATTAAGTTTTCTAGACTTATTTTCAATCTAGTTTATTAATTGTTAGAATGACTGTGGGACTTACTTCATGGTTTTAAAGCGGTACCTTTTGACAGATTGGATAGCACAAGACGGAACTTCAAAACACTAGTTTAAATTGAAGTTAACAAAGTCATCTAGTGAAAACTGTTGCACTTGGAAGTGAACAGGAATTATTATTATGAAGATTGTATTTGGAAAATAAGATCCCATTGTCCTATATAGTGGCAAAGTTTATAATATTATGCGGTAAACCCTTGTGTTGTTGAAATTTTCATGTATATTTATCAATTGTTGATAGAACTTTGAATCTAATAATTGGCATCTGTAGATTAAATCGTCAATGCATGCTCAACAAAGTTAGTAAAGTCCACAATAGATTTATAGTAAATTTTGATAAAATATATTTCAGTCTACAGGCTTTTTCATCCCAATATCTCTCTATTTGAATTGACTTGAAAATCATCTATTTTTACTCGAGAATTTGACATCGAAAAACTTCATATTCACATAGTTTTCATGTGACACTCGAAACCTGAGATATCATTGAAAACAACTTTAAAATGAAATATTGAGTGAATTCCAAAAGCGTCTACCGCGGAATACTGCTTCTTACATTATACCGTGAAATACATTGTCTGGAAATAAAGTTTTTCACGGTAATATCAATAAACAAACAATCTCAAAGCATGATAGCGTCGCTAAATCGACAATGATATTAGAGAGTCTTTCTCTAAACCCATTTTTCTACTAATATGCTGAATAATGGAATCAAAAGACCATCTCATCTTGCAACTGGTCATAAATATCAATAATACGAACAGTCCAAAATATGAATTAAAATTTGCAATATATTGAAGCTAAAATGACTTTTTTCATCTTGGGAATTGAGCGTCAAAAATTCTCTAACTTATAATGCTGGTTGTTGCAAAATCCAGATTCTAGCTTTGCAAATCGGCATAAATTTTCGTCCATTCCGAGGCAAGTATCTATATTATGAAGAAATCTTGAAGTTGATATAATGGGCACATTGACCAAACAGTGCTTTGCTTAATATAGCTTAGATTTTCCATCAACATTGCAAAATTGCACCTATACAGTTTTCTATTGGGTATTTCTATTTATCAATGCATATTTCAAAAGTGTTTGATTTTTTATATTTAAAACAAGAGTCGACTGGAAATAGATGCAAAAGGTTTTGTTTTTTATTTTTGTGCTTGAAATTTCAGTCTTTGACATGATCAATTTAAATAAATAATCTAAGCTATTCTTATACTTTGAATGTGAATTCTTTATCTGAATTATTTTTTCTGTCAGAGTCTCAATGAAAATAACTAATTATTAAAATATCATTTTAACAGATTCTATCTGTGTTTGCTCAACACATTAAAATGTGTGAAAAATTACTATACAAAGCTGGATGAAACGCCTAACACAAAGCATTCAAATACTAATCATTTATTCCTAAATCAATCATTTTTACCAATAAAAAAGAGAAAAAAGTGTAAAAAGCCACCCAGCTTGTAACTGACTTGAAAAACTCATAATTTTTGAGCTGAAACTTGTTAATATAGTACGTATTTTAGATAGTGATTTGTCAAGTTTGGTAACGTCAGGCTACTTTTTCATTAAATTTTTTTTATTATCTGCAAAAACTATTTCTCCAGAGTTGTGATCAAGTCAAAATATTTGGAGATTTTAGAAAAAATACAATCTATCCTAAATTGTGTAAAATATATTAAGGCTAAAACTAGTATGTTATTTAGAAAACTATTCTGATGATGACAATTTTGACATCCCAAAAATTATACCAGTGTTGAAATTTTTTAAACAAAAATCGGAGTTAAACCAAGTAATAACTTTGTCAACAACTACTATCAGACATCAGCGTTTTCTCTCAAGATACGACTCGTAAATTTTTTGTAAATGGTCCACAAATATTTCATATTAAAAAATTATCAGACCATATGTGAAATTTACCAGTTGTATCTTGAGTAAAAATAGGTTCTGAGTCTTATACTGAATCGAGTTGATGATTTTTTTTCGAAATCAAAGACGTCATGTAAAAAAACCATGAATTTGATTCTTCAACGTATTAAATTCCTTGTCACATTTACTCGATTTATTTAAAGGTTATAACTGTAATGTCAAAATATGCACCCATAAAAGCAACTGCTTTTCTACAGGTTACGTTCAGATCAAACTCGACTATTTCGAAAATATACCAGATTCTATTGACTCAAATTCAAAACATTCATGATAAAAACGTGTCGAAAGAGTGTCAATTTTATGTTAAAATGTACTTTGATCCAGAATTGAAATTCTAGAAGTCTTTAGAATTCCAAGTTGCTTGTTTTGTTTAATGCTGAAAATTTTTTGGGCTGTGATTGTGAAGAGATATAGTAAATGTAGTAGCCACTTGAACTAAAAGCACTCTAGTATTGAGACTATCCATGAAAAATCAATGCTCTTAATGGGGGCGTTACATAACATTGTTTTGGATTTAGCAATTGTTTTATTGAGCGTTAGCTAAGATATTCAAGACACAGACCGTGCGTATTGACTCAACCGGACTCAGTTATGAATCCTGTATAGCTGTCATGTACTGATAAAGATATCTGAGTATGTCATTGAAAAGATGTGTTGTACAGTGTAAAATGCAATAGATGAAATTTTATAGGAGTTAAAATGCTTAGTCTAAACCTATCCCAGTTTTTTGTGTTTCGAGATCAGATTAAGTTTCAGGGTCCCAAAAAATTAACCGAAAATGAAATATACAATCCTATTGTTCAAAAAATAAGAATAGGTTTGTGAACGCTGTTCGGAAAAATGTCTCAGAAAGCATTAAAATCTTCTCTCTATTGCCCTAAATGATATACAGGATCCAAGTCATCGATGTAGACAGGACTAAACTCCCTTTCACGATGTCTCATAAGTTTTGGATAATATAATAACCAAGTAATTTCCGGACTTTCTGACTTTTCAAGTGACAATTTGGCCATTGATTGAATACCCGGAATCAAATTTAAATTGTTTGTCAGTCTTAAGATCAATCAGAATGATTTTTCCAAATTATCTAGTTCTTCTCCAGCTTTTTTCTATTGCATACGGATTCTTTGAGTTCAATGATATAAACATGGACAAGATTCAACAGCCAAATGTTGTCGACCCGAGAACAGATTATAGAACAGTGGCATATTATACTGGGTATGTCCTTATTGATTTCAACAGAAAGATTGAAAATTTATTAACAGTGATTATAGATGGTCTGCTTATCAACCCCAGTTTTTTCCTCGAAATATTCCCGCTGAAAGAATCACACATATTTATTACTCTTTTGGAACTGTGAATCCAGTCAACGGAACAGTTTCTTTAACAGACCCAAATGCAGATTATGTATGTATATTCATTCACATTTCAAAAAATCATTACATTAACATATTTAGAATATGGTTATGCCTGATGACACCGACAAGGCACCTAATTCACCTATGCTAAGAGGAAATTTAGGTGAGCTTATGAGAATGAAACAAAAAAATAGGCAATTAAAATTGATATTAAGTATCGGAGGATGGTCGATTTCTCCACTACTTGCACAAGGTATTGTTCGTCCAGAACAGCGCAAAAATTTTGCGGATTCCTGTATTCAACTGATGAAAGATTTTGGCTTTGATGGTATCGATATAGATTGGGAATATGCGGATAATCCTGACAAAAATGCCAATCTTATTGAACTTTTGAAAGTAATTAGGACTGAAATGGACATCTATGGAAAATTGATAGGTTTTGATTCCAAAAATTTTGATTTGACAATGGCAGGTCCAGCAGGTCCACACCAGTACAATCTTCTCAATATTGCAGGTATTGATCCCTATGTCACCTTCTGGAATCTTATGACTTATGACTATTCTGGCCCCTGGATTGCAACATCAGAGTTTCACAGTAATCTTTACAACGGATCACTGTCGACTAGTGAGGCTGTTAAGTTTTATCTCTCCAAAGGTGTTCCAGCTAGTAAGCTAGTTTTAGGTATGCCTCTGTATGGACGATCATTTGAAAATACAGACGGTTTAGGCAAGCCATATGCTTCTGTTGGTCAGGGAACGTGGGGAGGTGGAACATATGATTACAAAACTTTGAATCCTGTTGGCGAACAGCTTGACTTGAGCGCCATGGCTGTATCAAACTATGATTCCAAGACTAGAAAATTAATGGTTTATGATAATCAAGTAGTAAGCGCAGCAAAGGCAGAGTTTGTTATTCAAAACAAACTTGGAGGAGGTATGTGGTGGGAAATTAGTTCTGACTTTCCTGTTACTTCTGAAAGATCTCTGGTAAGGTCTTTCACAGACAAACTTGGTATTCATAGGCTTCAAAAAACAAAGAATCTGCTTTATTTTCCATTCAGCAAATTTCCTAATGTACGAAATATTGCCCCAACAGTGAACTTCTGAAGTTATTGAAGATAAAATATGATATTATTGCCAAAACTTCCTGGCTTGAAATGCATCTTTGTATTATAAAATCTTTTAATGCTTAGAACCTTCTCCTTATAGACATATATATAGGAAGAAATAATACAAAAAAACTCAGAAAAATACAATATTAATTTCTACTTGAATTTTAACACCCAATAACCCATTCCGTTTGCACTCACCAGCTAAAGACACATTTAAGGTCACCATTATCACCGAAAAAATCGTTAACCTTCCTACATCGCGCGAGAATCTCCCGATAACCCACCAAACTAAAAACAAGCGTCCATCTTCATTGCAGCCTTCTTAAACAAAATCCTCATTTTCAGATGGCATGCCTACAAAGCTTTGTGCGTGCTCCTACCCTTCACTGTACAGCGCGTTTACTTACTCTTCACTGAAGCTATTTGATCGTTCCCAGGCACTGTTGTTTATACCCTTACCCTGTATTAATTTTGACATTTGTATGGTAAAAGCTATTAACGAGGAAAATATTTTCGCACAGTATATAAAGCGCCGTGATTCCAAGTATTTTCTACGATACATTCAACTGTTTGTTTCGCTGGTTTTCATAATATAGAACTGGGCTTGTTGAGCTTTTTAAGTACTATTTTAAACCTTCTTGATATTATAACTATATTGAAACGGCTTGAATTTTAGTGGGCCACATACAAATTATCTTTTTCCCAGACGTTACCAAAAAATTTCCTTTTTGGTTCTTGACTTTGGCCTATATATGGAGTCAACCAATACAATGGCACAAGTTACAGCAATTAAAAGAGCAGAACATTATCTTGCCAAAATCGCTGCTAACAGTGCTAAGTTCAATATTTTTGTCTCTCAAAGAGATCCAAAGAAGGTTGTTAGTGATGCGAAAGACTCGGTTACTGTTAAAAATAGTATGTTTTTTTCTTATCTATCCCGTAGTATAAGTACTAACCGTTGCGATTATAGAGCTTGCCGGTAAAGTTTTTGCATTGAAGGATAATTTCTGTACTACTGATTTACCTACTTCATGTGCTTCCAAGGCCTTGGAAGGGTATGTTAGTCCATACGAGGCTACTACTAGTAAACTGCTACGACAAGCAGGTGGAACAATGGTCGGAAAAGTGAATATGGATGAGTTTGCAATGGGCTCAAATAACTTGATATCTTCTTATGGTCCTTGTTTGAATCCTTTATTCCCTGCAGATAAACCTCACTCAGCGGGAGGCTCTTCAGGTGGATCTGCTGCAAGTGTAGCTGCCGATATGTGTGACTTTGCTCTGGGCTCTGATACTGGTGGCTCCGTCAGATTACCAGCTGCTTACTGTGGTGTCGTAGGCTATAAACCGTCCTACGGACTACTCTCTAGATATGGTGTAGTTGCTTACGCCCAGAGTTTAGATACTGTAGGTATTGTTTCAAAAGATGTTGCAACAAGTGAAGCTGTATTTGACGTTCTAAATCACTATGATGAAAATGATCCCACATCGGTAGGAGAGTCTGTAAGAGATGAAATTATGAAAGCTGTTGAAGAGAGTGAGTCTAAAAATGGAAAGTTCACAATTGGAGTTGTTGAAGAAACAAACTTGGATTTGAGTGAAAGTGTTAGAGCTGCTTGGATTAAATCATTGGAATACTTGCATAGCTTAGGCCATAAAATAGTTACAGTCTCTGTTCCTTCGATAAAGCATGCTTTACCAACCTACTTTGTTTTGTCTCCTTCAGAAGCTGCTTCTAATCTTGCTTGTTATGATGGTATTAGATATGGTTACAGAGCTGGAACAGATAGAGAGCATGAAACTCTTTACGCTCCGACCAGAAGTGAAGGATTTGGATCGGAGGTCACTAGAAGAATCATTCTCGGTAACTTCAATCTTAGTTCCGAATTCTTTGGAGATCATTACAGACAAGCTCAAAAAGTGCGTAGAAAAATTCAGCATGAATACGACGCCATTTTCCGTACTCCGAATGTATTAACAACTACTGAAGGATCTAACAAGTATGCCAAAGTAGAGCACGGATTTGAAAGAGTTGATGTAGTCATTGGACCTACTTCCAGAACAATTGCACCAAGCCACGAAGAAGTAGTTAATGCTAAAGCATCTGTTGAGGAGTATGTCAATGATGTGTTAACTGTTCCTGCAAACTTAGCTGGTCTTCCTGCAATTACTGTACCTGTAGGATCTGGTACCGAGACTGTAGGAATTCAACTTATGGGCCAGTATGGTGATGATAAAAAAGTGTTCAAAATCGCAAAGATTCTTGAACAGATAAATCAGCAATAGACAATGGTGTTAACAACCACCATAAAGTGTAAATAGATTTTTATGAATGCAATAAACAGTTTTTTTTCTTTTTCTAAAATAATATTACTACGTCTTAATCTTTTTCATCAATCATAGTTTGAAAAGCATTACTTTCATTGATAGATTCCAGAATAGAAGCAAGTGAGGATTCCATAGCAGAAATAATCTTGTTTCGATTCCAATTATGACGGTGATGCCAAAAGGTATCTACTAAAAATGAATATACTTGTTCCATTCTTTCAATAGATAAGTTTTCGGTTTTTAAGGAAAGTTGGTCTTTGAAGTGACTGAGCATCTTGGAATCTAAAACAAATTCTGATATCTCTTCGTTTCCCATTCCATATTTTTCTGGTGTATCGGGAATTAGTTGTCGAAACTTTTTTTTCTCATGCAAAGGTTTTACTTGAGTCTTGCTGCTCAATGTATTTTGAGCTTCTACTCCATCATCAACAATCTCAATTGTTAAATTCTCAAAACTAGATGTTTCTTTAGTTTTTAAATCGATTTCATCTTTCTCGTGTTTCAATAATATATCACAGTCTTTCATAAATGAAATATCGGCAATGATTTCATCCACAAAAACTTCAATATTAGTTATCATTTCTGCTGCCTTAACAATTCTGTCACGATCTTCAGATTGATCAGCATCTTTTTTAATCTTTTTTATATCTGATAAAAATTGCTTTGGATGAGAGTAAAATCCGTTCCAGAGTCTTTCTTGGACTATCTCCAAATCCATGTTGTAATATTTTTTCCCACTAGACATCTCTGATATCATTCCATCACTTGTTTTAGAGTATTCTCTAGGTTCATTATCTTCTGGTTGAGCGTCATCTAGTGCATCTAAAACAGTGTCGATATCGATAATAGGTTTTTTAAACCGCTTGTATCTGCTTAGTAGAGGTTCCATGATAGCGCTGAGCTTAATTTTTAATTTGTTCCTGATTTGCAAATCTTGCTTCTTCAGACCCTTTTTTCTCTCTATAGATACTTCTTCTGGTTGTTGTTCAACAATAGGAAGCTCTTCTAATTGCCTTTTCTTGCGCTTTTCTGGATCTATAAACTCTGTCGGAGGAGATTTGATATATTTTATAATTTTGCTGAAAAATCGTTTTCTCTGTTTAGGTGAACATCTTTTTAGAGTGTGTATATTTTCCGTTGAATAACCAAACAGAGCATGAATATTAGGTGTTAAAACAAATTGATTGTTTTCCAGCAATGCCAAAACTAAAATTGAATCTGAAGGACTGAGATCTTTCAGAAAGTTGATGAAAGTTGATTGAGCTGTGTTACTTATTGATTCTAACCATCCATCAATATTTGGAATGTATATAACACTTGGTGTGCGTTTTTTTACTTCAACCAATAATCGTATCATGGTGGCTTCAGGTGTGCTTGTAGGATCTCCTAGTAAAGTACCTAGATCAAAAGATTGAACGTGAAAGCCTTCCAAGTGATGCAACAGTGCAGACCCCAAATATCTTTGGCCCATTCCAGTTGTACCTAATATTAAAAGTCTGGGTCTAAAAATTCTTGAACTCTCTAGCTCTCTTGAAGCTTCTAACTTTCCGAATCCTCCATCACTGTCTCCATTATCACTATCATCAAACATTGCTTCCTCTAGAGGAGTTGTTTTTTTTTGTTTAGGAACTAATTTATCAACAGTTTTTTTGAGTTTTTCGAGCTCAAGACATAATAAAGGTTCAACGTGACTAGGAAGTGGATTTGCATTAGATGATATAGACCTTGCTGAGGAAGGCACAATTTTGTTGATAGATTTTAGCACATCTTTAGCTCGAACTCGAATAGATGATGGATCAACTTTAAGTTTTTTTTTCGAGTGATATATCTGTGGATATCTACTTTGTATTGCTGAAAGCGCAGATTCGGTACACAATGCTCTCAAATCAGCACCTCCATAGCCTTTAGTGAGCCTAGCAATGTGATCAACAAAAGAGTCCTTTAAAGGAGGATTCCATGTTTTAGTATGAATCTGAATAATCTTCTTTCTAGCATCCAGATCAGGAAGAGAAAAGTAAAATTCTCTATCAAATCTTCCAGGTCTTCTGAGCGCCGAATCAACAGAATCTGGTCTATTTGTAGCGCCAATTACAATAACTTGTCCTCTATTATCCATACCATCCATTAAAGCCAACAGCGTAGAAACAATTGAAGCGTGAATCTGCTCTTGCTTGGAGGATCTTACGGGAGCTAACCCATCTATCTCGTCAAAAAAAATGATACTTGGCTGTTGGTTTTTCGCTTCTTCAAAAAGAAGTCTCAACTGCCTTTCAGCTTCACCAACCCATTTTGAAAGACAATCAGCACCTTTTCTCATAAAGAAAGTAACTTTTTTCCCTCCTTCTACTGAGCAACTTGCAGCCAATGCGCGCGCCATGAGTGTTTTACCAGTTCCAGGAGGGCCATGAAATAGTACACCTCTTGGAGGAGTTACTCCAAACTGCTGATAAACCTCAGGATATTTCAAAGGAAGCGAAACCATTTCCTTTAATTGATCTATATAATTATCCAGTCCACCAATTGATGAAAAGTCAATATTTGTATCAATTCCTAAAGGATCTGAATCTGCTAAAAGTTTCTTATTGCTCTGTGTGCCATTAATGTCTCCTTTATAATTAAAATCGTCATCAGAAGACTCATTTGAATCAACTCCACCAGCAGCAGTTAGTAAAGCATTTTCATTATTTCCTCCGAAAGGCCCACTTGTTTTAAATAACTTCACACCAGGAGTTCTCTTTTTCTTCTCATGAACCTCTTCTTCTATTTGTGAAGCTTGTGGTATTAATCGATAGTTGACTTGCTTTCTATTTCTAAGTAATTTCCGTCTACCGTTTAATGGCGATTCTGTTTCAGCCAGTAAATCATCCAAGTCTCCAGACAATCTCCGTCTCTTTACCGATCTTTTCGTTTTTTTACTTCGCCTAACTTGTCTAACTGTTCGAGATCGGTTTCGAGATGAGTTTGAAAGACGTCTAGTTCGCTTTTGTGGAGACTGAAATGAAGATTTCGATTTGTCTTGTTCAGAATCTGAATCAACTTCTAGAACGGAATCTGAGCTAGAAATCACCTCTGGCTCTGGCTCTGGCTCATCTGAAGAAGATTCTTCATTATACTCTTCACCACTAGATTCACCAAAGCTGTGTCTTCGTGAAGTATCAATAACTGTGACGATTGTTAGTTTAGTTGTGAAAATTGAGTTAAATCTTACACTCAACATCACTTTCATCCAGCGTCTTTCTCCGTCTTCTAGAGACTCGTACTAATATATCATCATCATCAGAGTCCAATTGAGTGGACCGTGCTACAACCATACTTGTGCCTTATATCGCATCCGCAAAGTAAAATGGAATTATCAGCTAGAAGTTCCTGATCTCAACCCTAGCCCAATCTGGTATATATACTTTTTTAGCGTTGGCCTTTTGAATCAGTATAAACGGTTCTACAAGACTCAGTAATAATGCTAGATTTATTTTCAATTTTTACAACAGGAGGTATTGTGCTTTGGCAATCTACTTCTTCTACTTCTTCTTTATCTATTGTAAACTCTTTGATTTCAGACGTTTTTCTTCAAAATCAAGTCAATGATGGCCAGGATGTTCAAAGTTACAAGAAAGATTCGCATATCGTGAAATACTCAGTTGTGAACGAAGCGGGTCTCATTATTGTGGTAGGTGCTACTGTTAAGGATCTCTGTGCTATATTCTAACGTACTTAGGCTGTTTATAGTTCTATTCTTCAACTAACCTACGTTGACGAATTTCTGTCAAATATGCAATCTGTGTTTCTTTCTCTACATCTAAATGAGATTCTGGAATCAAATAAGAGAAATGATCCTTTTCCTACTGGTTTGAACACCAAAAAGTTTACTGAAATGTATAAACTTCGTCTGAATCAAGTTACTGCCGATGATTCTTTGATTAAACCATCAGTGATTGAAGAAAAACCTGATTCTAGCATTCAAATTACAACTGAATCAAACGATATTCCAGTTGATATTCCTGATAGATCAGAAACACCTTCAAAGAAAAAAACTAAAAGAGGAGGCGGTGGCTCGAAAAAGAAGACTGACCAACTTAAGAAAGTTCCTACAAAACAGCTTCGTAAATGGAGCAGTGATGGAATCGCGGAATATGAGACTGAAGGAGAAGTTCTTGACTACTCAACTGCTAATTCAAAGGGTGAGAATGCTGCTGAATTTAACGACGATGCTGTAGGAGACCTGACAAAGTATGGCCGAAATGACAAAAATGGAGACTTTATGGTTGAAGAGCTCCAGTCTTTGATTTCTTCTGGTGATGGATTGAGTGAAAATTCTAGTTCAACATCTGGTGTCAAAAAAAAAGCTTTTGGATTTTTGGAAAACATTGTTGGAGGACGTACTCTTTCACCTGAAGTCCTCGAGCAAACACTTGAAGCCATGCACACTCACTTGGTTCAAAAGAATGTTGCTTCTGAAGTTGCTGAACACTTGTGCAAAGCTGTTTCAAAGAGTCTTGTTGGATCAAAAACTAAAAGCTGGACTTCTGTAGAAGTCACTGTTCGCGAAGCCATGTCTGATGCATTAAAACGAATTTTGACTCCTAATACTTCGGCCGACCTTCTTCACGAAATTCACGAAAATAGTAAAAACACCCGTCCTTATGTCATTTCTGTCGTTGGTGTGAATGGAGTGGGAAAGTCCACTAATCTCTCAAAACTTGCATTTTGGCTATTGCAAAATAAGTTTAAAGTTCTTATTGCAGCTTGTGATACGTTCAGATCTGGTGCAGTTGAACAACTCAAAGTGCACGTCGAAAGATTACAAACATTGACGGAGAGATTGGGATCTGGTGAAGTCCAGTTGTTTTCAGAAGGATACGGTAAAGACTCTGCAGTTATTGCTCAAAAAGCTGTCGAATATGGTCAAAGAAATAACTTTGATGTAGTATTGATTGATACAGCTGGTCGTAGACACAATGACACGCGTCTCATGTCTTCATTGGCCAAATTTGCACAATTGGCTCAACCTGATAAAATTATCATGGTTGGAGAAGCTCTGGTAGGAACTGATAGTGTTTCTCAAGCTAGGAATTTCAATTCTTCTTTTGGGCCTGGAAGAGGTTTAGATTTCTTTCTCATTAGTAAATGCGATACTGTTGGAGATATGGTTGGTAGTTTGGTGAATATGACTTTTTCGACTGGAGTTCCAGTATTATTCGTGGGAGTTGGTCAAACATATACTGATCTTAGAAGATTATCCGTTGAATGGGCAGTTGGTCTGTTGATGAGTTAAAGACATTAATGTTTATTTTGGAGTCTGTTAGTTGTGTTTCGGTTTAGTTTTTTATTGCTTGAAGCAAAAACGTAATTAATTGTATATTTTATTGCATCTATTTCTATTGTTTGAATTTGTAGTTTGAATTTTTGTATTGTTTTAGTTAGAATTTGTAGTGAGTAAATTCATTTCTATAATTTGAATTTAAATGTGTAGTGAGTAAAATTATTTCTACAGTATAAATTTGTATCTGTGATGATTAAATTCATTTATTTCTATCGTTCAAATTTGAATCTATAATAAATGAATTTCATCGTATGTGCATACTGCACATACTTTTTTTCGGCCTTGCATTAGTCAAGATTGCAAGATATTGACAATTTTCAAAAGTAAAAAAGCAAAAGCTCTTGATGCTGATAAATTCCTCAAAATTGTCTTGAATGCTCTACAATAATAACAGTCAACACATTTTCAATATGTTATACAGATCCACGATTTAAAATAGACTATGAGTGAACTGAGTTAAATAATGCTTGTTTTCAAAAAATTAGTTTATTTCTAGTTTTAACAATTATATATTTAGTTTAAAAAAATATAATCTAAAAACTTACAGTTCAAAATGCAGGTTATACAAAATATCTAAAAAACTTACAGTTCAAAATTCAGGTTATACAAAATATCTAAAAAACTTACAGTTCAAAATTCAGGTTTTACAAAATATCTAAAAAACTTACAGTTCAAAATTCAGGTTTTACAAAATATCTAAAAAGAATATCTCACATTTAAACCTGTTAAATCACTCTACTAATTAACGACACACAGAAAAACCACAATTCTGTATCAATTTATTTCAAATATTTTTTAAAAAAAACATTTTTATATATTACAAGTCCAGAAATGGAAATTTATTGTTACCCTACTTTGACACTTGTTTTTCATGCCACAACCACTTCATTTTCCTGTGTGCGAATTTAAACTTCAACGCGTGAAATTTTTTGTGTGTTTTATTTGATACTATTGTTAAGACTCCAAATCACCAGTTTATGAAAAACATAACAAAATGAGCAATACGAGACGATTTGTTAATAAAGTGCAGCATCAACCAAGCTTTAACGCCAATTTGAATAAATTTTCAATTGCTGCAAACTCAAATATTTCATTTCAACAAATTCCCCCATCGTCAATCTATCCTGCTCCTCCACAGGTTCCAGTAGGAGCTCCTCCTGCACCAATTCCTGATAATGGACTACCTATAGCATTTCCCATTGTTACTCCTTTGAACAATCCTCAGACTTACCAGTCTACAACTCCACAAGCAAATATCCCATCTAGTTATGTTTTGGGAACTGGATATGGAGGTATCTCGTTGATTGAACGTATCAAATTCTCCTTGAAGAGTCAAATAGGAATTGAAAACGACTGGTCTATATCAACTCTATTACAGTTATCTTCAAACGCTAACAGCAGTAACATAATTTCTGGTGTCAACGATTATGATATTATCATTAATCACTTACTTGATGATATCGCCGATAAGGAAAAACTACCAGTTGGCAATGACAGAAACAAGAAATATGAACTGTTTCTTCAAAAAGTACTAATCATTCGAAATATGCTCTTGATTAATGCTCCAATCTCAAACACAGCTATCTTAAAGATTCATGGCTTACTGCTCGCATTGGTTCCAGATCACAATGATGACTATGAAATCGTTAAACTTCTACTGGAAATCTTGGAAATACTCTCAAACAAACACAATATTATCACGACTACTTTCACTCAACAATACGCCGACATGATCCTGGATACTGCTTTACCAAATTACATTGATGACTCGTATCTGTTGCTAATCAATGTCAGAATTCTGACAAACTTCTATATTGTCAATAATGACTTGAACATTGAGTACAGTAAGATTAGCAGCCTTGTCTATTTATTATGCGATCCTTCACAAAAAGGCAACAATGAACTCTTGTTGACAGTTCTGAATTTCTTCTACCAATACACTTTACATGGCGACTTTGCTAATATTGATGACAATTTTATTTATCAAAGCCTTGTTCGACTATGTAGCAATAACACTGGAATCTCAGAGCCCAAGTATATGACACTTCCCGTGCTCTCAGTGCCTTCAAATCCACCAGAGCTGCCGACTGATCTTTATAATAAATTGTACGCATTGCCCGAGCCTTTGAGAGCAACTCTATGGTTGAGAATTTGTTATGAGTCTAGCACGTCAAATGAAGTAACTCAAATATCATTGTGGAAAAACTACGAAAAACAGTTTGGAAATAGCAAACTACTACCTGCAGTTGAGTTTATTAAAAACGTTAACTTTGCAATCAAAAACTCGTCTGCTATGGTTTCTGATGATACTAATCCACAAACTGGTGAAGTTACAAGAAAGTTTGTTATTAAAGGTATAAAACCAAGATGGGTTTACGCTTCGGAAAATTTCATTGTACCAGAATCAGGAAGCAATTCAAGTACTCAAATAGAGCCTTCTAAAACTTCTAATTCAGGATCCATCATAACTGCTGGAGGAACTGAAATTAGTGATGATAAAGTAGATTACTCTATCACAGCATTCCTGGTACTAAAAAATCTAATCAACAAACGAAAAGACCTCGGTAGCAGAACTGGATCCGTATTCAGCGAGTACGATTTATTAGAAATTGCTTTAGAAAACAAAAACCCAAATCTACTCAACTGTCTGGTTGAAATTGAATGAACTTCGTCAATATGTAACGTCTGTAATTAAGCTTTAATATTTGGAAAAAGGTAACCCTTTCCCTCGAAAACTTTTCTTCAACCATCTACCATATTAATCCAAGCGTACGAACTATCGTGAACAGCTCTGATATACCAGTCATTACTTTGCATCTTTATAATAGTCATGAGTTTTTTACCAGGTGGAGGATCAAATTTGGGAAACTGGAATAGCAGTGGCACGTCTTATTCAGACATGACTCCTGACCAACAGGCTCAAGCAGGAGCTCAAGCTATGATGAACTTCATGACTTCTTGTCCTGGTAAATCAGTGTTTGCTGGTGCAACTGGTTTTGCTCTTGGTGGTGTTTTTGGTCTATTCATGGCTTCAATGGCATACGACTCGCCACTTACCAATCCAACTCTTAATCCTAATCTTTCCACTCTGCCATTCCGTCAACAAATGAAAATCCAATTCACAGATATGGGTAAGAGATCATTCAGTTCAGCTAAAAGTTTTGGTTTCATTGGTGCCGTATTCACGGGTACCGAATGTGTAGTAGAGTCATTGAGAGCTAAGAGCGATGGCCTTACAAATGGTGTTGTTGCTGGATGCTTGACTGGCGGTGGTTTAGCCATCAAAAACGGTCCTCAAGCTGCTCTGGGTGGTTGTGCTGCCTTTGCAGCATTCTCATGCGCCATTGATTACTATATGAAGATGGACAGCAGTCCGCCTGGAACCACTGATGAAGATGACTAGTTTTTTATACCTCTCACATGTGTATACGTGTTGAAGAAATGATCTCCTACTTTTGTATATAGCCTTGTTTTACTTGTTGGAAACAAATTTGTTAATTGAATGTTTGAATGTTATGAATAATATAACTCTTAAATCAGCAATTTCCAAGATAATTTTTGTACTGGGTAACTTTGCAATATTTTACAGGAAGATATCAGATTATTCAAAATGGACTATATTGAAATCTTGCTTATAGAAACTTCTTGCGCATTGAGAATAACTTGGACAAAAGCGCTAGCGTCTTGTAGCTATCAACAAATATTGTAAAAGTGCTTCCAAGTATGTCTGAATTACAATTATATCACGTTCCTCCCATTCCTGAAGGCTACGAAGAAGCTTTGAAACATCCAG
This sequence comes from Geotrichum albidum, assembly GCA_003707475.1. Taxonomy (NCBI): domain Eukaryota; kingdom Fungi; phylum Ascomycota; class Dipodascomycetes; order Dipodascales; family Dipodascaceae; genus Geotrichum; species Geotrichum albidum. Next base: position 119,105 of record PPJE01000017.1, on the reverse strand, counting down.
TGTGGGCTGCAGCAATAGATGACCATGTTGAATCATGCTTAAGAAGTGATGGTTTTGACAATTTCACTCCTGTTTGTTCACAATCAACTATATCACTACATATGAAATGGAGAATTGGTGTGATTAGAACCAACAAGTCAGTAGCTAGTCTTAATTTTGTTAATCGAGAAGACTGTGAATTAAAATCTTATGCAAGATGCATGGGAATAGAGATACTCGGATTGCACTGTACTAATAACAATAAACTTTCCTCATTGAAATTGCAAAAGACTATGAATTACAAGCTCATCAGACCTAAAGGCTTTGAAGCTCACTTTGAAAAATTCATGACTTTGAAAACTGAGACTTTCAAAACTAACAATGCAAGAAATGAATACAATTATTTTATTGAAGAGCGTCTTTCCAACTATTTTGAAAATTTTGAAACTATGCCAGTATATTTACCCGAAGACGTAAATGATACTGGAATCGTTTATGCAAGCAATAATGATTTTTTTGCTCATTGCCTGATAACGCTATAGGTTGTCTTGAAAAAAAATTACAAAATTTTATTACTACTCTAGCTGACAGCCCTTCTACGATTCGTCGTTTTAGTGTCGAATACCAAGATAATCACATTCAAGTTAACTGTCAAGATTATTTTGATGGTAAAATGTCTTCCTTACCCAATAACATTATGAAGCTGTTATATCTGAAGATTTCACAAAATTTGTAAATTCTGAAAATTTACCTTTGAAAGAGGGAATTTGCACATTTATTTGTAAACAAAATGAATTGATTTTGTTAATGAGGTTAGTTAAATTCTGCTCAGATAGTTACAGAGTAGATCTTTTTTACAGATTTAAAAAACTCTTAAAGTCTACAGATTACTCCGAAGCAACAACAGCAGCTTTGATTGAAGCTTATATCTCTACAAAACCAGAGAGAGCTTTTTAATATTTTCTGTTAAACCTACAAAGTTTTACGAACTAAAACTGTTTACTCATAAGATTTTTAATGAGTCTCAGGCAGAAACTGGATTCGTGATTTTGTTGAATGGGTCATTAGTAAATTATTCCGTCTTCAAAGTGGAAGATTAAACAAGAACACTTTACATCAATGAAATCGCATTTATTTTTTTCATTTTCACAACTCTCAAACAACATCTTTTTAACAAGATTAATGATTTAGGAATGACACAAGAAAATATTTGTATTCAGAGTAGTAACATGCAGATTTATGAGACGTTGGAATGCTTGCCATCGACTAGCCCAGCCATAATGAAAAACTCAAAGATTAGAGATACACGATCAATGTCGATGAAAAGAAATATTTCAGTAGCTTATATTTCTGAAGAAAATAACCCGGCTGTTTCTTTACTCACTGATATGAATGAAGAAATCAAAAAAAAAAAGCATCAAGCCTTTTTCTTATCTTTGTTGACTCTTAATTTCACGTTCTCGTGCTATATGTGATACTTTAAATGTAATTGTTTTTAAAAATTAATTACAGATGTATTATTACATTTCACAATTTTTTTAACAAGTGGGAAATATTAAAATTCTCATCCTTTTTATATTTATACCAGCTAAATTGATATTCTTGATAATAAAAAATATTCTTAAAAATAAAATAAATATAAATAATAATAACTCTCATTTTGTAAAAAGATCAGATTCGACTTGAATTTATTAGAATAATGCACAACTGGCTCATAATCTAATAAAATGTCAACTGTTGATCAATCAAGTTTTCTGGTCAAAATTCAATAATAAAAAAACACTACTACCTGGATTTATTTCTAGAGATCAAAAAATAAAAAATTAAATAAAAAAACTGTACAAACTAATTTTTCATGCAACATACATATAAACACCTCTTTTCTCTGAATTTCTCACTAAATATTCTCGCTCAATCAAACTTTCCACTCTTTTTTTGAACTTTTGTCTAGATCCCAATCCTGTTCCCAAATTAGACCCAATGCTATTGTCAAGAGCCTCGTTTACTTCTTTTAGCAGGTCGTCATGCTCAAGTTCAGACTTTGCCTTCATAATTCTAACAATGGCGGAATCCAAAACTTGTTCAGTAATAGGCCCCAAATTGGCAGCAGTAGAAGCAGTAGAGTTTGCGGTCAAACCTGATGTGGATGAAGGTTTGACAGGATTTACTCGCATTCGTTTTTGACCCTTTAGCTTGAGATTGAGTGAATAAGCACCTGAAGTTTTATCATGTATAAGAAACTTTTGTCGAGGTACTCCACAGAGAGTCTGCAATTGTCTATGTATATCTTGAGATGCAAGTTCTGGTAATAGAACTTGTAACTGATCAAACGTTAAAGAAATATTTTCAGACGTAGGATTAACTGGTAAGTCAATCTCATCAATAGTTGATTCAGATTGCTTTTCTGTTGAAATCTCTTCTTCTTTTTCAGTTTTCTTCTGTTCCAAAAGCTCTAATTCTTTCATGCTTTTAAATTGTGGATCAAACATCAATAGTACCATCATTGTAATTACAGGGACAGTAACTACCTCTACAGAAGGTAGATATTTAACTGCCAACTCGCAAGTGCCTAGAGATGTCGACCACGCAAGTTTTCTACCTTTAAAAGATGTTGAATAGAATCCGTCAAACTGTTCCATAATGTCACGAAGGGACTTTGGTAACAAAGCAGGAAGCGAAGATGAGGTTGAAGAAAGTGGCCATATAGAGGAAGTTAGTACAGTCACAGCTAAATTAGGTTGATTCGAAACAGCAGTTTCTGGTTTTTCCGATAATTGTAATTGTTTGAAATCCTTCATCATTTCCTTGGATTGTTGCATATCACGAACCATTGCTTCAAGTTTGGCAGTAAAAGCAGTACCAACTTCAAGTTTTAATCTGCCTATCATACCTCTTTCTACCTCTTCAGTTGCTCTATTATTCAACAGTCGCTTTGCAAAATGAGCCTTGTAATATGTTTCAAACAAATCTTTTTGACCAACAAACCTGAATAGAATAATAGCTTTGTCAAGAATTTGTTCAGTTTCCAAATCAAATTGCTGCTTTTTCATATGATCATCCATATACATTGACAAATATTCGGGGAATTTCACCATAGTATTAACAACATCTGAAAGTCCAGCTTCTGCAGAACTGCAAACAGAAGTATCGTTTTCAAAACACAATTCTAAAACTTGATCAAACTCGTCTTTCAAAGCTAAAACGTCCTCAACCCATTTCAATGCACGACCATTCTTAGCTTTAGGCGCCAATGCAGGTTCATCACGGTTCAAAAGCATACCGCGTTTCTCTACAATCTTTCTCAAAACTGGACCAACAGCGATTCTTCCCTGCCAGCCATTCCAAGCTAATCTTACAATGTCCCAGTTCTTGGTAACAATCCAATTTTCCAAGCCTTTTTCCAAAACATCAGCAAATCTTTGTTCGACCACAACATCTCTAACAACCTCAACTACTCGATCAACAACACCTTCACCAAAATAAGCTCTCCCTCGCTCTTGTTCCCATTTCACCCAATCACAAGCTCGCCGCACGTAAGTTTCTGGGTCTCCATTTATACATGCGTCTACTTGAGATCTGTAGTAATCTTTTGTAGCGTTGATGACTTTTTCTTCAACAACAGCAGCCCACACCGTAGTGTTGGCCCAAGGCAAAAACTCAAACATACCCACTACGTCTCTAATATCTGCAGCAGTACCACCGCCCCATGAAGCTCTGTCATTTTGAATCATTTCAAGTAAAGCTTGAGAGACTGAGTTGACATCGTGGACAACCACCTGCCTGAACAGTTCTAGACCTTGATCATACACTAATCGTACACCCTTTGGACCAGAGTAAACACGATCAAGATACATGAGGAAGTCACTAACCATACGCATTTGAGCTTGATGTATATGCCAAACTTGTACCAGTTCTTTTACATCCTGAACCGGAGGTCTACTTTTAAGTTCTTTTTGGATTTCTGTGCAAACATGATCGTACAGCTGGGGAGCATGTTTCTTCAGCACAATAGTGTAAGCAGTTCGATATAGGTGCTCAAAGGATAAGTGAGTAGCATCTTGACGGAAGATGGACTGTAGTGCAGTTCTTATAGTTGACCATGAATGGGAGAATTGGAAATCTTGAACCAGGGTAGGCTGAATATAGTGTTAGTATACGATTGTTTACCAAATTGAAGCACATACCTTCTTAGGAGCCTTGATCTTTGCTTTTCTTGGTTGCATCATTTACAGAATCTTCATGAATCAAAAGTGTATATTTATGGTGATTCAAAGCACCAGCAAGCTAAGAGTATTAAAAATAGTTGTAATTAGAATTTTCAAGAGTTTTCAAGAGTTTTGAGTCTAAAACTAAATTGTTTTTGAGAAAAAGATCAAGGAAATTAAAGATTATTAGAAGCCGAATGGAGAGAAACAAGTGTTTTGCAAAATGAAAGGGCAATTATCAAAATAACCTCAGAGTCATGTGATCTAAGCTTATTTTTGGAAGCCAGAAATTGAGAAACTTTGGCACGAAAACTACGAGTTTTTTTACCGGTTTACAAATCGAGTTTTATTATTCGGTGAATGCAAGAGTTGTTGTACTTTATTACAGATAGTGTATAGTTGATAGCTTACCAAGTCGTTAAATAAAACTTGAAACATAAAAAACTTGAAATAATAGATTATGTAAAATATTACTAATCAATGATGGATGTTTTATATGAGTAACAACAATAAAAATTTAAATATAAAGTGCCTTGCTAGCTCAATCGGTAGAGCGTGTGACTCTTAAATACTTGTTAAAGTCATCACAAGGTTGGGGGTTCGACCCCCCCGTAGGGCTAATTTTTTCAACACAGAATTTTTATCAGAGTAGTGTAAAGACAAATTTTATGAATGTGGTAGGAACAGAACTGTATTAGCATCTAAGCAAGAAAACTTACAATTAAAGAAGCCAATAGAAGTTACTACAAAGTTAACTGCATTCGTATTTTTAAAAATAGAAATCATGAAAGGTTACTATTTTTTAAACGGGTAAATAAGTTTATTATAAAGTTTTTTGTAAGAATTCATGCCAAATATACTAGATAACCAGTAATTCTACAGTTTGACAAGCCGTTGAGCCGTCTAGTTTATGCGTTTCTATCATTTTCTAAAAATCAAAGAATTGGAATAGTATTATATTAGTATCTATATTTTGACAATTTTTAACGTTTCCAAGATCTTTGAGTGAACTTGTTTAAAACAGTCAGTTTTGTTTTTCGCACAAATGAACTCAAAATTGGACCATATGTAGCTATTGAACACTTTGAGAACTTGAATTGCACAATTCTAGCAATGCTTGAAAGTTCACCATTTCTATTACTTGTGTGACATCATAAAAATTAATTTTTTTGCATTCTGCATTTTCCACCTTCTTGAAGCTCTTTACAAAGACATTATTTAATGGATCTTAATTATGCAATGGTTAAAGGGAAAATTAAATGGATAGGCAATGAAAACCATAAGGAAAAACAAAATGCAAAATATTACAAGTGTTTTATATAAGAATCGACTCGCTGATTTTCATGAACAATCTATTTTCTGGATGGTATGGTAATTGGGTGTATACTCAATCAACAAAGTATCGCATTCAAACAATTTTCAAGAAATATTTTCAAGAAACCATTAATACAAGGAAAAAATTATGCAAGGTATAGACCAGTTTCCGTCTGAACTTGTGGTAGAAATTCTCAAAAATTTTGACGATACTCGTGAACTGATAACAGCTTTGAATTCTATACCGCGATGGTATAGATTGTTTTTAAATTGGGGAGACTTTCTCTTCAGAGATATGGCATTAAAAATGAACAGAAACTTGACAAAAAATGATTGTGGATGGAAAAAAATAAGCATTGATTATTATGTGTTTAGATCAAAGTTTGAATATCATCACTCTCAGGCTCATTTACGACGAATGATGATTCGCAAAAATGAACATAATCACCATCGATTGCATTTAAACAGTCCAGTAGTCAACTCGCCAAACAAAAAAATACATCATTCTTCCTTGGAGCTAGCTCTAACTGAGGGTCAAATACCTATAAAATTCAATCATGAGCCTATTCCCTTTGGATATACAAACATTGTCAATCTGACAGATGCAAGAATCAAATTTCCTTTAAAATTTGGACCTACTACTCTCCAAAATGAAAAATATGTGGTAGTGACTACTCATCTTCCAGTTTATTTCATATATGAGGTACGCACTGCCCGACGTCTATGTATTGGACAGCTTCCTCAATACCTTCAATCTCGAAATCAATCATACCAGTGTTGCTTGACCGATACTCATTTTTTCTTGTTTGACACTCGTACAAGATCTCTATATGGAACAGATTTGCAAAATCACCATTTGGTCAGAGAAACTGCCAATTTTGCAAACAAATATACTACAGATTACACAATATCTGTACCTCGTCCAACTCCAATTTGGTCCAGCTTCGGATCCATGCCGTACACTATTTCGCCAGTTTTAGAACCTATTGAAACCAGTTCTGAAATATCATTCATGACTCCCAAAAATTTCAGATATCTAGTGTTTGAACAATCTCGAGGACAAGTAGGAGTTGTTGATCTTGTCAAAAGTACAATCAGGCTATATGAGAAAGAGTTGGCTGCTAACGATTTGGCAAAATGGTGGATTGACGATGAAGGAAACTCTGTTATTTGGACCAAGCAATACTGTGAATACAATCTTGAATATGTTGAATCTTGATGACATAAATAATAAATGCATTTTAAAAACAGGTATATCGTAAACCCGTATATCGTAAATTCATATAAACTCGTTGCGGGCAATATTTATTCTTCGGCACTCAATAAGGCACTTCTTTGATTTCTGTGATTTCCATGACCCATCTATAAACTCCAATTCCAACAATCATCAGTCCTACTCTAACACCTATTTTCCACCATTTCCACGGTACTAAACTGTGATATCTGGCTCTTTCATGCTCTCCGTAAATGGGCACACTCAAGCCATACATACCAACATCATCGCTCTCTCCATAAGTTGATCTTTTGCCTCCATAAGCTGATCGTAACGGAACAGTTCCAGTTTCCCATTTATCTTGAGGATCCACTCGCGGTCCTAATTCAGGGAAATCGTCCCTCATGGATATCCTTGAATGAGTCTCTTTGAATCCCATTCTTTCGTCCTCACTAACATTTCCAAGTCTCATAACCCTCCGTATCCGTTCAACTTCTCTTCTATTCACTACACTACTTCTATCAGTGTCTGTTGGACTGTCCTCAGTAAACCCAGAAGCCCCAGGCTCACTTTTTGAGTTTCTAATAATCGGTCGATGACGCGGTACTAATCCAACACTTGAACTATTCTGAGGCTTTGAAGTTCCCTTCCATCCAGCGCTCTTAATGTCTGAAGACGCGCTAGACGAAAACAAATTCTTACTCTTGAACATTTCTTGTCGTTTCATTCAGTTTCATGCCATCTTTTGTTTCCTTGTCAAACACAAACGCGTAGAAATATATATGTTATGTAATGGCTTCTATTGACAATTATTAATATGCTAGTTGACAAAAGTATGAAATGATTATTAATATAATGAAAAACTACCGAAAAGGAAAAGCTTGCTGTAGTTTTAAATAGTATGATTATTATTATAAATATTTCAAGTCAAATCGATTTGATATTCTCAATGACTGAATCCCAGATATAAACTTCATTCTAAAAGTTTCCAGTACCGAACCCGAAAGTTTGGCCGTTGCTTTCCGGAGCCAAAGTGTTGTCTTCTTGAGCACCTTCGTCATCTTCAGCGTTAAAGTACTTGAGAATGATATCGTATGCCTTCTGATAAATACTCTCGTTGGAACTGTTTTGACATTCGTAAATGAGCTCATCACCACCGGCTTCTTCAATGAAAAGCGCATACTTGTTAGGGCCGGAACCGGCTTGCTGTCTGTCAAACTCTCCAATTTTCAAAATGTTTTCAAGGGCATCTAGGGCGACTTGGATGGTCTTGTTATCATGAGAAGCAAGAATGTCGCACAGAGGCTTGATGCAGCCTTGGGACACAAGATACCTAATTTGTTCGGGCTTGGACAAACCACCAGACGTGGCGTTTGAAATAGCCCAGCAGGCTTCCTTTTTGATTTTGAAATCTGCGTAAGACAAGAGATGGACAAGAGGAGGAATCAAGTTGCTGTCGATAATGGACTGAACTTGATCAGAGTTGCCAGCGGTGATGTTTGAGATGGTCCAACAAGCTTCCTTTTTGGTGCCTTCTTTACTAGAGTTCAAGAGGCTCAAAAGCATGGGGAGAGCGCCACAGTTGATAATGAATTGGGTTTGTAAATCATTGCCCGTAACGATATTACCGACAGATCTCAGCGCGGGAGTTTGAACAGCGGCAGTCTTGTGGTTCAAGAGCTCAACGAGTCTTCTAGGGAGGCCGGATTCAATGACGCCCTGGATCTTTTCGTTGTTACCGTCGGACAGGTACGAGACAGCCCAGCAGGCGTCAATCAAGATTTCATCGTCAAAGGAGTAGACGAGTTTGGCGAGGGTAGGCAAGGCCTGGCTAATGACTTCCCACTTGGGTTGGGGGTTTTTACCACGGCAACAGTTTGACAGAGTCCAAGTTGCGTTTCTCAAGACTGAGAGTTTTTTAGATTCCTGCAGCAAGTCCAGGAGGGGGGGCAAAGCACCTGCGTCCAAAACCATGTCTCTGTAGGTCGGGGAGTCACCGGCGATGTTACCTAGGGCCCAGACGGCTTGTTCTTTCAGGTCTAGTTCGCTAGAGCTGAGGAGGTGAACAAAGAGCGGGATGGCGCCGGCTTCAATTACGACTCTAGTTTGCTCGTTTGAGCCAGAGACGATATTAGTCAGAACCCAAGCAGCTTCGAACTGGAGGAGGGTGTTTTGGGAAGACAAGAAGTCAATGAATCTAGGAACTACGTTGCACTGGATGACCTGTTCGATAGGTGGATTTTTTTCTTTAGACAAGATTTTTCTGAATCTAATGGTGGCGTCCAACTGAGCGTCAAGATCGTCACTTGCGAGGTTTTCTAACATTTGGGGGAGTTCTTGCGAGAGTTGCATATTCATGGCAGCTTGATCATCGTCGTAGTCTTCAGCTTCGTCTTCTGAATCGTTGGCTACAACGGCCAAGTTTCTTCTTTTTGTTAAACCTTCATCTCTTTTTGATTTTCTGATTTCTACTTGGGCTTCTTCTCTTCTTCGTCTGAGTTCTTCCGCGTTGAATTGGCTTCTGTTTTTGAAGGTGGTTCGTCTGTATTCAGGGACGAATCTTGAGGTAGCGTTTGAATCCATGGGTTGGTGATGCAGTTGTGAGGAGGAGGAAGGAAGAAAAAAAAGGTATGAAAAAGTTTTACAGTGTAGTTACATCACTAGTGTGTTGTGATAATTGGTGTGTTTTTAATGATTTGAGGGTAAGGGGTTTTGATGATGGTTTGGTGGTGGTGATGAAATTGTAGTTTTTAGAGGGTTTATAGTGGTTGGGAGGGGGGAGTGAAAAGTAGGGTAAGTTTTTTTGGTTGATTTTTGGTTGATTTTTGGGTTGATTTTTTGATTGATTTTTTGATTGATTTTTTGATTGATTTTTTTGATTGATTTTTTGATTGATTTTTTTGATATTTTTGATTGATTTTTTTGATATTTTTGATTGATATTTTTGATTGATTTTTTTGATTGATTTTTTGATTGATTTTTTGATTGATTTTTTGATTGATTTTTTTGATTGATTTTTTGATTGATTTTTTGATTGATTTTAATTAATATTCAATCAATTATATCAACTACAATTGTTAATTTATCAAGTCTTTTTCTGAACTAAATGAATGGTTGAAAAATTGTGTCAAACTGTAGATGTATTAATAAAACGTGTGAAAATTCAATATATTGTTTAAATTGTTAACTTTGTGTAAATTGTTTAAATTTTTCATCGTTAACATATGATTCAAATTGTTTAAATTTTTTTCATCGTTAATACATATAATCCAAATTGTTTAAATCTTTTCATTAACACAATTCAAATTATTAAAATATATAATTCAAATTGTTCAATTCTCACTCATTCTCCCACAAATTTTGGCTCTCTCTTTTCAATAAAAGCCAACATACCTTCACTTTGATCTTTAGTTCCAAATAATCCATGAAATAATCTTCGCTCAGCTTTAACTCCTTGATTCAAATTATTCTCGAAACTCTCATTAACAACTTCTTTAGCTGCTTTAACTGCTATTCTACTATACCCCGAAATTACTTGAGCAATTGAAACTACTTTATCAACTAACTCATTTGCAGGATATATATCAGCAAGTAACCCACGATTAAGTGCCTCAGCTGCTGAAAGATTACGACCCGTAAGAATTAACTCCATAGCCTTAGACTTTCCAATAGCACGAGTAAGCCTTTGAGAACCACCAGCACCTGGTATAATACCCAATTTAATCTCTGGTTGTCCAAAAACAGCAGTAGGACTAGCATAAATGATATCGCACATCATTGCAAGTTCACAACCTCCTCCAAGCTGTTTTGTTAGTAAAAATAATCATTGTATACTGTAATACTCACTGCATATCCATTAACTGCTGCAAGAATAGGTTTAGAAATGTTTGCGATATCAGACCAGCCTTTTAACAATTCATCATTAAACGCTGAAGAAAATGTATTTTCTCTCATTTCCTTAATGTCTGCACCAGCTGCAATCTTGTTAGTTGATATTTCAAGTTTAATTAGGTCCATACCTGCAAATGCTTTTTCACTGCCTGTCAAAACAATAGCACCAATATCGTTTTTGTGATTGTCTGCCTGATTTAAAACTTCGTTAAGTTCACTAATCAAGGCATTACAAAGTGCATTTAAAGCTTTGGGTCGGTTTAATTGAATCAAAAGTACGCCTTTAACAGGCTCAGAAACAATTAAATATTCATAATTTTTAATACCAGCAGTAACAGACATGATGAGACTTGATTGCAATATATTAAGCCTGGAGATTGTAGAGTTGGCCATTTTTACAGAATCAAGTTGTTTTTAATGATATTTATATCAGGTAAGCAGAAAATGAGTGGGGTATGATTATTGTGAAAGTTAATTCCGACAATATTATCCGACAGTGTTTTGTATTGGGTGTATCGTTATAATAGTTGGTGATTTAGTTGATTTAGTTGATTTAGTTGATATAGTTGATTTAGTTGATTTAGTTGATATAGTTGATTTAGTTGATTTAGTTGATATTTGGTTGATATTTAGTTGATTTTCAGTTGATTTTTAGTTGAAATTTAGTTGGTTTTTAGTTAATATCTAGTTAATATCAAGTTGATATCTAGTTGATTTAGTTGATATTTAGTTCACTTTTAATTGATATCTAGTTGATTTCTAATTGATTTTTAGTTATTATCTTGTTGATATTTAGTTCACTTTTAATTGATTTCTAGTTCACTTTTAATTAATTTCTAGTTCACTTTTAATTGATATCTAGTTAATTTAGTTGATATTTCGTTCACTTTTAATTGATTTCTAGTTCACTTTTAATTGATATCTAGTTGATTTCTAATTGATTTTTAGTTAATATCTAGTTAATATCTAGTTGATATCAAGTTGATTTAGTTGATATTTAGTTGATATTTAGTTAATATCTAGTTAATATCTAGTTGATATCAAGTTGATATTTAGTTCACTTTTAATTGATATCTAGTTGATTCAGTTGATATTTTGTTCACTTTTAATTGATTTCTAGTTCACTTTTAATTGATTTCTAGTTTACTTTTAATTGATATCTAGTTAATTTAGTTGATATTTAGTTGATTTCTAGTTAATCTCTAGTTGATATCAAGTTGATTTAGTTGATATTTAGTCAATATCTAGTTGATATCAAGTTGATTTAGTTGATATTTAGTTGATTTCTAGTTAATCTCTAGTTGATATCAAGTTGATTTAGTTGATATTTAGTTGATTTTTAGTTAATATCTAGTTGATATCAAGTTGATATCAAGTTGATTTAGTTGATATTTAGTTGATTTCTAGTTAATATCTAGTTGATATCAAGTTGATATTTAGTTCACTTTTAATTGATTTCTAGTTCACTCCTAGTTCACTCCTAGTTCACTCCTAGTTCACATTCACCTCCACCTTCACTCACTCTAAATCCGATTACTAATCTTTCTCAGCAAAATCATGTAATCATCTTACCGCCAGCCTATTAAACTCTAGTCCAAGACTCCAGACCAGCCAGCATTGATCAATAGAAGTATTAGCATTATTTGTGCGCAGTCTTTATTCATTTAATTTTTATACTTTCTTCTTTTCTTGTCTACTCACAGTATCAACAATGGGTCTCAATAATCCTGTCCCTAGAAGTTTATCTAAAGAATCAAGGTACGCTGACTTCTTAACTATCAACGCTTGTGCTAACGGTTTTCCACTATAGAAAAGCTGCCAGAATCCTGGCTAGTTTCATTAAACCAAACCAAATGCTTGGTGCTGACATGGTGATTCCTCCCGAAGTCCTAGCAAACGCTAAAGGTTTGGCAATCATCACCCAACTGAAAGCTGGTTTCTTGTTCTCAGGCCGTGCTGGCTCCGGTGTCATTGTAGCTAAACTACCAGACGGCTCTTGGTCGGCCCCTTCTGCAATCTTTACTGCTGGCGCAGGCGTAGGTGGCCAAATTGGTGCTGAAATCACTGATTTTGTCTTTATTCTAAACACAAAATCAGCAGTCCAAACCTTCTCCCAAGCTGGCTCAATCACTCTAGGTGGTAACGTCTCTGTTGCCGTCGGTCCTCTAGGTAGAAACGCCGAAATGGCTGGCTCAGCCTCGTTAAAGAGCGTGGCCGCTATATTCAGTTACTCAAAGACAAAAGGCCTTTTCGCTGGCGTCTCTTTAGAAGGTTCTATGCTTGTAGAGCGAAGAGATGCAAACAGAAAGTTTTATGGTAGCAATTGTACTGCTAAAAGTATTCTATCAGGTAATGTCGACCCACCCCCAGAATGCGACGTCTTATTCAGAGTATTAGACTCAAGAGCCTTTTCTGGCCGTCACGGCCAGTCCTACGACGGTGACGAATACTACAATGATATTCCTGACGATTTTGACGATTCTTCCAGTGAATCAGGTCGCTCTAATAGCATGCGTGGAAATAGTAGAAATAGAAACTCTGGTACTTCTTGGGAAGATGATTTTTATGACAGACATGCTAGATCAAACGATGACGACTATGAGCGAACCTCTAGATCTAGTCGGTCAAGAAGAAATGACGATTACACTGACATCGATTCTGACGACTTTAGAAGCAACTTTAAAAGTAACTACTCTGACAATCCCAGCCCAAAACGACCTACAGCTCCAAAACCAAACTTTACTGGAGATTCTAGGTCAGCTCCTAAATCAAACTCTAAACCAAATTACACTGGTGAATCTACTGAAACTTATGCTCCCGCTAGGTATGATCGTGAACGACAACTTGAAAAGTCCCGTGAAGCTGAACGACGAAAAGAAGCAACAGAAAATGGTGAAAAGGCTGTTGCCCTTTTTACTTTTGATAGCCAACAAGGCGGTGATTTAGGATTCAGAAAAGGTGATATTATTACAGTTGTAAAAAGATCTGAAAGTAGAGATGACTGGTGGACTGGAAGAAAAGGTGGAGTTGAAGGTATCTTTCCTGCAAACTATGTAGAGTTGGTTTGAAATATTCATTGATATATAAACATAATTTGAGGTGTGATATTATCGTCAAGCTTGTCACTCCACAACGGACTGAATTACTCAAGAGATAAATCTACCGAGAGATAAATAAATCAACAAAGAAAGAGTTCCAAGATCTTTAATTCTTATTAAAACGGTGCAGCAAAATGGTTTATTCTATTGTGAGTGATGGACCTAAAGTAGTAGGAAAATCAGACATTATGGAGTCAATTGGACAACAAATTGAAAGTTCAGGTAGTCAATCAATTGATGAAGAATTACTGTCTGATTCGGACTCTGATCTCGAAGAACCATTGTTTCATTCATCTTCAATTCGAAGAACAGCACCTCTATCTTCACTATTTCTATCTGATCTACATAAAGAATTGACAGATCAAGATATAACAGACTTGCTCAAACTACATGTCGAAGAAACAGCTATATCTAGTGTTAGAATTTGTTTCGACGCACACGGTCAGTCATTAGGCTATGGATATGCCAATTTACACAGTCAAGATGACGCCAAAAGAGTAATGAACTCTTTAAATTACACTACATTTCGCGGGCGCACGATACGAATTTCCAAAGCGTTAGCTAAACTTCCTGATCGCGGGAATTTGTTTCTACGGAATTTACCGTTAGACGTTGACAATCGGGCTCTTTGGTTAGCACTGAAACAGTACGGGGAAATAATTTCAGTTAAAGTGATAACAGGCACTGGTAAAGCATACGTACAATTTGAGAGTCAGGCTTTAGCAGAGGCAGTTGTTGACAAGGGAAGAAAAGAACAAGTTTTAGTGGGTGAACAAGTGATTTGGGTTGAAGAGTATGTAAAAAGAGGTGGTAGTATCAAAGGACATGAATGCGTTGAAGTTACGGGAGTTGAAGAGAATGTTAGTGCAAGTATAGAGGGATTGAGTAGTTCTAATACTGCTATTATGAGTGAATCTAGTGCCACGGTTCATGGTTCAATGAACGGGACTCCACCGACGAAACCAAAATCGTATACAACGGGACAGCACCGGTATAGTTCAGACAAAAACATTGTTATTATTGAGAATATCCCAGATGAAGTTGATGTTTTGGATTTGATTCAAGAATACACATTTTTATCTAGAGAATCTGTTCAAGTTCTGAGAGCAGATCAGATCCAATGTAGGGATCCGCATACTTGTGATCATATTATTGCCAATTTGAATGGGAGACAAATTCAAACTGCATTTTTGAATGTTTATAAGATGGAAGATATGCCATTTGAAAAGACTTTAGAGGCTGTATCTAGAGAGACTGAAAAGTCAGTAGAGAAGCTTTATGTGCATCATGTACCTAGGCCATTTATTCCTAATTTTAAGGGAGCGGTGGCACAGATAGTATTAGGATACTATTATTTTGGAGAAACAAATGACACTTTAAAAAGTAAGAATGGCGGTCAAGATCCAGCTCGAACGAAAGTTGGTAGACGATTACGGGACCGATTTAGAGATCGAGAAGGAGTGAAGTATCATTCATATCAAACCGTACGAAACTCAATTAAGAACGATGGTTCCAATGGACGTAAGTATTATTTTAATGAAGAGAATGGTCAAGAAGGATATAAGAAACGGTGATAAAAATATAAATAAAATGAATATAAAACAATTTAAATTGGGTCAAATTGGGATCAATAGTATTAAGAGTGTTAGTAGAGTATTGGTAGAGTATTGGTAGAGTATTGGTAGTATCAAGAATATCAAGAATATCAAGAATATCAAGAATATCAAGAATATCAAGAATATCAAGAATATCAAGAATATCAAGAATATCAAGAATATCAAGAATATCAAGAATATCAAGAATATCAAGAATATCAAGAATATCAAGAATATCAAGAATATCAAGAATATCAAGAATATCAAGAATATCAAGAATATCAAGAAT
>PPJE01000017.1:0-103421 GCA_003707475.1 Geotrichum albidum | reverse complement strand
ACTGAGAGTTCTTTAAGCTCACCTGGGTTTTCTCCAGATCCTAATTCTAATTATAATCTGAATTCGTTGAGTATTTTCAAGTAAAAAATGTTATAGCTGATGAAACATTATTATTCTGAATCTACATATAAAAAAACGTTTTTCAGCATAACTCAATTCTCTTCTAGTTCACCTTGAAAAAAAATTGTATTTTAGCAAACTCTTCTAGTTTACTTTGAAAAAAAACTGTATTTTAGCAAACTTCTTTCGTAAATAAAATTTCAATTGATTTTTATATTCCATACATCCTCCTTCTAACCCTAAATTTGTAACAAAGATTTGGAATTATGGTACTAATGCTCGGGTATACTTTCAATTTTAGTTTGCTCTTATTTAAATAGTTTATAAAGAGCGATTTTCAATTAATTCATTCTCGAATTTAGAAATTTATCGTTTCTTAGCGATGGATAATGAAGAGCTGGTACCTCCTGGATTTGATCTTCCAGAAGGTTTTGTGAGAAAGGAAAGGATAGTTTTAATTACATCTTGTACTTTGAGTCTCTCGACAGGAATTTTGGTGCTTGGATGGTGGTTTTTTGGATATCGCATCCACAATTACATTAATAAGAACAATCCCCAATTTCAACACAAAAAACGGCTAAGACAGTATCGTCATAATTTAACAGTTTTCATGTTGATGGCAAGTTTCCTTAGAGCTCTGATATTACTCATATATCCTGGAAGATTTGTCAACGAAACTAGGGCGCTACCAGCGTCATATTATGAGAATATTTGCGGTGTGCTTGGCTATTTCTCAGTCGGCTCTTTGTTTTTATATGAATACTCAATGCTTGTACTGGCTTTGCATTCAGGAGTTTTAATATTATCGCCAAAAGTAGTTGGCGGACTGTATCGATATCGCTTCTATGTATATCCGATTTTTTTTGTCATATTGCCACTAGCCTTTGCAGCACTTGGACTGGTAGGACGTAACGGTTACAGTTTTGTAACGACAGGATGTTTTTTCAGTTTACAAGAAAAATACAAGATCCTGATAGTGTTTTGGATCCCTAGGTTCTCAATCATTTTTCTTGTTTGCGGGATCTACATTAGCATTTTCATTTTTGTACGCCAGCAAACCAAAAAAATTTCACATTCATATTTAACAGACCCAGACTCTAACAATAAAGAATCTACCACTTGTTCTAATTTATATCAATGGGTAAGACGTTACTGGAAAAAGACTTCTTTATTTCGCAAAAGTTTATTTTCCAGTTCGGTACAATCTGAGCAATTGAACAGTTTGCAAATTAATAATGGACATTCAAGTAATCAAGAGGAAACTTTAAATTTGGATGTCAATATTCTAACTAGGGAACTTCAAATGCAAATAAATACCGAAAACGTTGATCGATTTAACGAACAGAGAGCTAAAATAAAACGTCAGGCCAAATTCATTTTAATTTATCCAGCCTGCAGCTCAATTTTTTTCTTTATTTCATTTGTGCAACAACTCTTCTCAGTTTTAGATAAAGAAAAAAAATATACAGACCCAAGTATCTGGAGAAATATTTTAAGGTTTTTAAGTCTTTGGGTAAACCCTTTTGATTGTTTTGCAAATAGTCTCATATTCTTTTTTCAAGAACGGAGCCTTTTGAAAAATCGTCAACGAAAACCTTCTTCAAGTTCATCTGATGGTCTTTATGAAGAATACGATCATACTGATCTAGAAATTGATGTTATTGTTGAGTCAACTCCTGATATTCCAGAACTTGAGCATATTCAACGAATACAAAACTGGTGGAGAAACACATTCAAAATGACAGAAAATAGTCCATTCCGAGATTCCGAACGTCCAAAAAATCATGGAAGCACTTCTGATGAAGGTGGTTATCAAATTAGCTCTTTGGTGTTAGTTTTTTCCAACACATTAAAAAGAGATAATAGCAAAAAAGAAAAAAGTGAAATGAAAAAACAAGGTTCAGGTGAAATTTCCAGGCTTGAAAAAGTTGATTCAGCAGATATTGGTCTAGCTGAGTTTTTGGCAAGATGAACTTGAATAAATTCTACTTCTGCAATTCAGAGGTGTCCTTTGGAATAGTGTTGGAGAAATTTCTTCTTTCTTCACTATATATGGGATTTAACTAAATTTGAAAAAGCTAGCAATCACAAATTTGGCATCTTTCACTTTTGATGATATGAAATGATTGGAAAGTTCAAACTTTCGAAAAGATGGATATTTTCTAACTGGTTTTATCATATAATCTCGAAAACATTGTGGACTTGAAGATCAAGTTGAATAAATGGACTTTATCTCACGAAATACCACCTGCATAATCAAGTTGAAGTGATTTCGACTTTTCAAACAAAACTAATTCGGCATTTCCAGCACGATATACCAATAAAATCATTTAGACTCTATGTAGAATATTTTCATTGTGTACGTTGAAGATGCATCTTGAGATAAAAATTCATTGACAACTGGTTTATCAATTCGACAAAGCACTTATAATGGCATCATTAAAAATGCTGAAATATTTATTGAATGAATTCATTTAAATTCAAATTAACTGTCGAAAAGTGATTGTAGAAAATCTCCTGCTCAGTTGGGTTACAAAAAAACATTTTTGATCAAATATACAATGTGGAAACTCATAAATGAAATATGGAAATAACATTGAATTCAAAATCTATAATTAAGTCTCAAGAATTTGGTTACAAAAAAGAGAAGAAGTTGAATTTTTTTGTGTTCTCTACTTGAATTTTTTCATTCATGAATTGTAGGTAAGATTGGCGTATTATACAGAAACAGTATAAATACAATTTGAAATCAGGTAGACTTTCGGAATGTCAGAGCTTTGTCAATTAATATATAAACTTGTTGAAACAATTTTTAATATTTTAAACCATTTATGGATGGATTATCTCTGAAGATTGTCTTTACTTTTTCCAAATATTGAATAGGATGAAAGTCTTGGTTCATAACTTTAAGTGAACAAATTCGAGCAAAAGTTAGACTAGTTTCAAATGATGCTCAAAAGTTAATTACCACAAATTTGGAAAATGCAAGAGTTTAATACATATAAAAAATTTTCATGGAGAATCGCCACATTAGTATAGATATAGTCGATTCCGTTTTTGGTGTTATCATTGTGGATCTTCTTTGCATCGGAAAAAAAGCTCTTAACTTTCAGAAAAATAGGATTAAAATATTATGTTCGGAAAATGTTTTTTCTATTAATTCACGTTTTTGTCTGGAAAACTCAAATTCACAACAGCAAAACTATTTTGGTTCACTTTAGTGGGTACTTGGTTTCTTTGCTACTAGCCATAACACATTTGAAAACTTTTTTAGTTTACAACGCTGGCTCTTATTTGCACTGTATTCTACGTGAAAATAAAATTTAATTTGACCGAAATCTAAGAAAATCAAGTAGGTAGTGTTCAATTACTGAAAGAATTAAATTATTTTTCCTGGTAGTGTTCAATTACTAAAAGAATTAAATTATTTTTCCTGTGACAGCCATAATTGTTTATAGAAAGAGTTGTCATCTTTCATCAAAAATTGATGCGAGCCTTCCTCCACAATGATTCCATCTTTCAATACAATTACCTTATCAGCTTTTTCCGCAGCCTTTAATCTATGATCTATGAACACAGATGTAGCATTTCTCTCCTTTAAAATTGTCTCAATAGATAAATTAAGTGATTGTTCTGTGTTGTAGTCTAATCCTACTGTGGATTCATCAAATAGAATAATTGGAGATCTCTTGAGAAATACTCTAGAAATAGCCAATCTTTGTTTTTCTCCACCAGATAGTAGTAAACCTCGCTCACCTACTCTAGTTTCGTATCCATCTGGAAGCTCATTGACAACATGATCTAATCCTGCTTTATAAGTAGCAAATTCTACTTCTTCATTTGTAGCATCCAATCTACCATATTTAACATTATTGCGCACAGTGTCGTTGAATAATGGAGAATCTTGAGCTACTATTCCAATCAACTTTCGAAGAGATTCTAAAGTCACATCTCTAACATCCTGTCCATCAATAAAAATCTTACCTTCATCCACATCATAAAATCGAAATAAAAGACGAAGAAGTGTTGATTTTCCTGAACCAGAGGGCCCTACAATTGCTACTTTACTACCAGCTGGAATAGTAAATGTGGCATTCTTCAGTATTTTTCTATTCGGATGATAGCCAAAAGTGACATTTTCAAATCTTACTTCACCTCCTTTATAATCAAGTGGTTTTGCGTCTGGCTTGTCTTTAATGTTAACATTCACATCGAGAATCTTGAACAACGTTTCCATGTCTAGTAGAGATTGACGTAAATCACGATAAACCGTTCCCAAAAAGTTCAGGGGGACAGATAATTGAAAAACCAATTGGTTGACCAAAACGATATCTCCAACAGTCCAAGTTCCATCTGCTACACCACAACAAGCCAAATACATCATGGCAGTCATAGCAGATGAAAAAATAAAATTCTGGCCTGAGTTCATCAAGGCTAAAGATTGCTGACTCTGAATAGAAGCTTTTTCATAATCACACAAAGCATTTTCATACCTTGCTTCTTGGAAACGTTCATTGTTAAAGTGTTTGATGGATTCAAAGTTTATCAAAGAATCGATTGCAACAGTAGCAGCTCTATTGTCTGCAGAATTGACTTTTCTCCTAAATGTGGCTCTCCAAGCAGTTATTCTAATTGTAAAGTAAGAATAAAGTAGAACGGTAGCCAGAGTGATGGCTGCAAAATTGATTCCAAAGTTATAAGATAAGATTCCACACACAAGTCCAATTTCAACTGAAATAGGAATAATATGAAATACCATAGAAGTCAAAACATAACTTATTCCCTTGGTTCCACGATCCATGGCTTTTGTGATCCCACCTGTTTGGCGAGATATATGAAACCCTAGATCCAATTTTAGCAAATGTTTGAATGTATTCAAAGAAACCCGCCGGATAGCTCTCTGGACAACAGAAGCAAACACTGCATTTCTCAGTTCACCAAACAATACAGATCCAAATCTTGCAAATCCATAAGCTAATACTGTTGCACCAATAACAGTACTAACAGTCCCGACTTGATCTGACCATTCAATGTTCATATCATCAACGATTTCTTTAAAAATAAAAGGCACTCCAACAGCCAAAAGCTTTGATATCAGCAGAAATCCGAGAGCAACGATAACACGTATTTTGGCTCCACGAGATGTTTTTGGCCAAATGTACTTGATCATACTCTTCAAAATAGTCCATTGAACATCATCACCTTTTCTAGTTCGAGCCAGTTTCTCGGACAATAGCACAGTTTGCTTTTTATATAGAGTTGAGCTAGAATTGAACCATCTTATTCGGCAATTGAGGCTACTGGGGTTCGAACTCTGGAATCTTGATCGAAGCAGAAGTGAAGTTGTTTGAGTACTTGAAATTAGGGGAGATTTAAATGGCAGAGGTTTTATAATTGGCCTAGGCACTTTAAATGAAGATCTCAACAGGCTAGAAGCAAAAGGTTTGAACGACATTTCTTGGAACGCATAGCAATCAAAATAGCTTTATAGCATGAAATTTTACAGTGAAGCGTGTTTTGTTAAAGCAGAGGCTTACGACTAGCTAGGTAGAAAGAAGATGCTAAAAACCAATTTCGGGTTGTTCAGATCATGGCTGTTTCAGGGTATGAAAAATTCTCCGTATATTATTATTGGTGGACTAAATTAAGCGAAGCTCAAGAAGACCCCCTAACCCTAGACAATATTAGTTTCCTAATTGAGATACTTGTGATTGAAGAATATAATGTCTTGACAATTTGCTTGAAATCAATCATTCATGAGTGCTTTAATTGATTGAATTTAGTATTTTTAAGAATTCAATTAAGCAGTTTTAAAGATTTAATCAAGCAGTTTTCAAAAGATTGAACTCTTCCGATATATCAGTCACAAATTGGCTCCAAAATCCAGTTATTTCTCAGCCTTCAACAAGATCAACATCAACTTTGCTGTCAATGAGAGTTTCTTTGATCTTCTCATTTTTGAAGCATCTTTTGATACTTGAAAAAAACTTGAATATTCATTCTCAAGGTTTTTTAAAATAATCTCATGTTCAAACTCTCAAAAACTATAATGAGTTAACTAACTCAGAGCTTTTAAGTATCAACTTTTTAAAATACTTTCCTGTATCCTGTGAAATTGTATCAAAAAACTGAGAAACCAGTTTTTACATGAATGAGTATGACTTTGGAGAATTGCGGACAATTCAATGACTTGATTAAGCACACCTACATGGGAGAAAAACAATCTTGATAATTTTAGATTGAATTCAATTGCAGAAAAAGATTGAATTAAGATCATTCTGGTTCAAAATCTGCAAAACTTGCAAAGTACATGGCAAAAGAGGTTAAATTTTTAATGGCTCAAAGAGCAGTCTAGTGTAAAATACATTGTCATTTCGATATTAGAAAGGCTCAAAAAAATTAAATCTCATTTCATCTTCTTTTTCTTCCAGTAAGCAGTCAACACCAACAATAAGTAAGTTTCATACACTTGCAAAATTCTGATTTTTTCATTCATTTTAAATGAATTATAGTCATCCAGCGTATATACTTGATCAGTTGAAAATTCACAAATTTTTTTAATACTTATTTTTTGTTTTAATTACTAAAAACCACAGATTTTTGATATTCACGCAATTTTAATATTTATTAAAAATTTCTGTCTTTCATTAACAACAATTCACACTAAATAACTGTCAATTAATCAATACATAGTAAATGTTAAAGTACTTATCGTTTTATGTAACAAACTTTGTCACTATATAGCACTGAAAAGTCGTACTTGTAGAGTACAATCATAAAAATTTCTCTTTTGTCTCTTAGTTAAACAGCTTTCGCTAAGTCATTCGGTTTACTTTAATTTGAAGTCAGGTAATGCTTTGGAGTTCCGCATTGTGCTACCTAGTATAGCTATAAGGTCAAGTAATGATACAAAGTCTCGCAATACCTGCAATAAGTATTTAGCAGTCAAAGTCACGTGATACTTTTAATTCATTTGAATTGATATCTACCAATTAAAATAAAAACTACGTAGTTTGTATAGCTCAGTGGTAGAGCGAAAGATTGCAAATCTTTAGGTCCCCGGTTCGATCCCGGGTGCAAACTTTTTGCATTGCGCAGTAGAAATCACATTGCATTTGATATGGAATATTTCTAGAAAGTACAAGGTATCTTTATAGAACATTTATCAAAAGAAAAAAGTTTATTTTTGTGTGTGAAACCAGAAATAAATGTTTTTGCGTGAAAATCGAGATTGAAAGAAGAAATGAGACAAGATAATTTTATTTTTCGTCGGATTTGGTTTCAATTGAAAAGGCAAAATTTCCAAGAGATCGTGATAAATATTGGTTAGTTCTACTTTAATTGAATCTTGATATTTTTAGATATTGTCAAGTAGGGTACTAATTTTTATTTGGTAAAATTGCTATAGTCTCTTCACAAAAAAGTTTAATTCAAAGAGCTTTCATTGCTGTTTTATTAGATCTTGTGATGTGAACCTTTTATTACTAACAATCATGTTTGCTTGTTAATTAAGAAAGATCTACGACTAATGTTCAAATCCAAGGCGTTAACTACAATCAATCAATAATTTTAACTATTCAAATACTTATCGTTTTATATAACAAATTTCACTATATAGGACGACGAAGTCGTACTATTAAAGTACAACCTCTATAATTATAAGAATTTCCCATTTGTTTCTTAGTACAACAGCTTTCGCTGGGTGGTTCAAATTACTTTAATTTAAGGTGAGGTAGTGCTTTGGAGTCGTTAACTACTTGTAACCGTGCAATGGCTAAATTTGGAAACTAGAATTTTGGAGATGAGCAAATATTGAAACAAATATATAACTGATTTGGATAGTTTGAACAAAATCTTAAATTATATTTTTCACTATGGAAGTCATTAAAAACAAAGCATTCACAAATCATGGAAGCACGAATTTGAATTTCAGGTTAAGAGAAGCATGAGATTTTCCTAAATTTTCTACCAGAACCTGCCAGTCTAGTTCATTAACTGATTCAAAGTTAAAATCAGGCGGTAGAGTGTCCATAGTGTCATGCTTTGAAGGTATTTGATCCATAGTGTCATTTTTTGACGAAAAAGTTGATTGGGATTCGACACTTAAAGTTGAACACGATGAATGATAATGAATCTGTGAAGGTTTTTCAGATAACCATTGATCGTCACCTTCTTCATTGACTAAAAGGGAGAATGGAGGTAGTGGTGATAAAGGTGGACTAATAGTCAGTGGTGTTTGAGGAATATCAACTGTTAAGGGATTGTCGAATTTTGAGAAGAGTTCAGTTTTCACTAATTCCATGGGGATATGAGGAAACTTGAATGCGAGATGAGAGGGTTTCTCAAATGTACAAGATCTCAAAATAGGATGTAATTCAGCAGCTGGTAATGTCGGTTGATAAGACTTCATGTCAATTTTTTCAAATTTAACATCATCAACATAAGTTTCATTGCTGCAGATTGATTTGACAGATTTCGCTACTAAACGGAAAAGCTTTCTTTCCATTGTTTGAACTATATCAACATCTACACCTTGTTTGAAATCATGTACTCCTGAGAATTCCCAAACATCTCTCCAAACCTCTAAACCAATATATTGTTTTGCCGAAACATATAATTTTTCCTGCTCCTTTCTTTCTAGGAAATCGAAACGGGATACAAGATAGCTCATAGCATCATTAATATAAGAAAAAAGACATTTTACGTCACACCCAAGATGAAGTCGAATGTAGCTGAAGAGTTCTTCATATTTAGAATCCGTAGGGAAAACACAAGACAAGATCAATTGAAGTTGGTGAGTGGCGCATTGTAGCTGTTGAACTGTAAATCCTATATCATATCGTTTTGATGGATTGACATTCTCTTCTGTTAAAGAATAAGTACTAATGATGTCGTGTGTATTGAACTTGTAATGTAGAATTCGATCTCGAAGATATTGATTATACGAAGAAGCAAAATGTTTAAGTTCATTTTTTCCAGTCAATTCTTTGCCGAGAACAGGTAAGAATCCTTGAGATTTTCCTTGGTAGCCCGCGTTTGCTTTCGAAGGAGTTTCGAGGACTTTGGAGGAATTTGAATCATTTGGGAATTGATTTGGGCCAGGATAAACTCTGTTGATAACAGGCAGGAGGCTAGGAAGAAGAGCTTGCAACAAGAAATGAGATTTGATGATTGTAATCACATTTTCAACAGGTCGGAGTCGAGGTCGAAGTAATGAAAGCGTTTCAGGGTGCAAAGGACCATTTTCAACGATCAATTCAATATTTCTCGAAGCAGGAGGTGTTAAGGTTGGAGCGGTCGACTTGTTTATAAGATTTTGAAGAGTCTTTGATTTCATTATAAGTGGTAATAAACGAATGAATAAAAGAGTGAAAAAAATGAGTGTATGGGAATCGGGGCTCTTGATAGTTACAGATGCGAATTCCAGGTGTTTATATATATATTATATTTTAATGTTTCATAACGCATTAAGAATTATCATCATGCAGGGACATTAAAAGTTGGCGAAACCTTAACAATTGAACCTCGATAAGTCAATCGCATCTCATGCAAATTTGAGGGTTGGGGGAGCTTAAATCCTTTAATTTTTCCTTGACATCTACCGTGATACGTTATAAAATGTTAACTAGAATATTTAGCACAAAGCCAATTAAACCCCGTAAAGGGTTTATGACCATTGCAAGTACTGGAATAGCTGGATATGCTTTGGGATCTTATGCCTATCCTCATAATGAAAAGTCTGAGGACAGTGACGTTGAGCGACATCACTCAAAAATTCCCCATTTGCACCGTGAAAACTATTTACTGACTGGAGTATTAAGTCCACATATTTCAGAACCAATTTCTGCAAGAGATAAGTCTACTGGAAGGACTAGAACCACTTTTAAAATAACCTCAAGTCATCATGTTAGTCATAATGATTCCGATACTCATCCAGGATTACTTGCTACTATTATGGATGAATGTTTGACTCGAACGGCGTTTCCATATTTACCTTCAGGTTTTGGAGTTACAGCACGTATGCATCTTGAGTATATGAATCCTGTCAAAGCAGATGCCAATGGAGAAATTGGCATGGAAGTTATCACTGAGTTGCAAGAAGTTAAGGGGACTAAAGTATCAGTGAAAGGACAAGTAAGTGATTCATCTGGGCTTGTTTTAGTAAGAGGTGATGTTATTGTTATAGAGCCTAAATGGGTTTCATATTTCAGTTGGTTATTGAGATAAGGCTTGTATAATATTTCAGTTTTTTATTAAATGCTTGAATATTTCAGATGATTATTGAAGTCTTGAATATTTCAGTTGGTTATTGAAGGCTTGAATAATATTTCAGTTGAATAGACTAAAAGTGTATCATATTTTAGTTGTTGAATTGGTGTATCATATTTTAGTTATCAAGGACTAAAGATGTATCAGGTTGTGATTTCAATTTTAGTATACGTTTTCATTTTGTAGAGTTTGATAACGTGCGGGCTAATGGCATGATAGTTTTTTTCATGCTTCAGTGATGCGATTAGAGTAATTTACAAATATATGCCGGTGATTGTACCATCATTTTCGATCAATGAATAAAGAATTTGATAATTTGAAAAGATGTATTGTTTTCAGTTATGAGTATTTGATAATTAATATTGAAAGAATTTTCATGTACTGTATTTAGTTTTGAGTAAAGAATCTGATATTCACCAGATTATTGAGTCAAAAAAACAAGAATACTAGTGCATTATTGTATTCTTCTAAAATAGCATTCAATTCTAGTCTTTGAAGTATGCGTAGAAATTCTAGCATGGAATAAAAGATATTAAATCAAGGTTATGAAATTTATAATAGTATCCTTGGATATCATAGAGCAATTATTGAACAGACTACTTGATATGATACAAATCATGGAGCAATTTCTGAAAAGATTACTGAAATATATAAATCATAGAGCAAACAACGGAACAAATTATAATTTAAATAGAACTTGATGAAATATACTGAAATAACAATTTATTTTCACTGATATAAAAACATATAAAAAACTGATCCACACTGATATACAATCTTGATATATCAACCTGATCCAACCTGATCCAATCCTGATCAAACCCTGATCAAATCCTTATACAAAAATAAAAAATATCAAAAACCTTCAATTAAATAATCATATAAAACTTTCAAATTTTAAATACCCAAATTTCCATTACTCAAAAATCCAATAATTAAACAAATATTACAACTTCATGATTCACCTTGTCGAATCATCTCTTCCATCATCATACATGACGTTAGGGTTAGGTTTAAAACGTGCAGCTTAAAAAATGACTCTTTTGGTTAATGTTAACTACGCTTAATCTACAATATAAAAATTATCACTACTCTTGAAAAATATACTGAATAATAAATCAGTAAATTTCACAAAAATAACAATGGATTTAGTAAACCACCTCAACGACAGACTGCTCTTTGCAGTTCCAAAGAAAGGTAGACTTAATGAACAAGCAATTTCACTACTTCATGGTGCCGATATTCAATTCCGAAGATCACCAAGACTAGATATTGCATTGAGTACAAATTTACCTATTGCTTTGGTATTTCTTCCTGCTGCAGATATTCCTAGATTTGTTGGCGAAGGTAGATGTAGTTTGGGTATTACTGGTTTTGATCAAGTTGCAGAATCAGGTCTCGATGTTAATCAGGAACTTGATTTGGGTTTTGGTAAATGTAAGCTTCAATTACAAGTTCCTGAAGCTGGTTTATATGAAAGTCCTGAACAACTTAATGGAAAGACTATTGTGACTAGTTTTGTTAACTTGACTGATAAATATTTCCGCCAGCTTGAGGGAAAGGCTAAAGGTGAGAAGCTTGATACTAATATCAAGTATGTTGGAGGAAGTGTCGAAGCTGCAGTTGCTCTTGGAGTTGGTGATGCTATTGTTGATCTTGTTGAATCTGGTGAAACTATGAGAGCTGCTGGTCTTAAACCAGTTTCAACGGTTCTTGAAACATCAGCAATTCTTATTTCATCCAAAACACCACAACAGCCTGAGCTTATGGCGACAATTAAGGCACGTATTTCAGGTGTTCTTGCTGCAAAGAAATATGTTCTTTGTACATACAATGCACCAAGAGAAGCTCTTGTCAAGTTACTTGAGATTACTCCTGGTCGTCGTGCACCCACGATTACTCAATTAGAAGATGAGAATTGGGTTTCTGTTAGTAGTATGGTTGAGAGGAAGGAGCAAGCACAAACCATGGACAAATTGACTGATCTTGGAGCCAAGGATATAATTATTTTCCAAATTTCCAATTGTAGAGTGTAAACATAGAAAATATAATTTGAGGAATTGAATTAGGAGTGAGTTTAAGAAATTGTAGATGTAATTTGTAGAATTGTAGATGTGATTTGGAGAATTGTAGATGTAATTTGGAGAATTGTAGATGTGATTTGGAGAATTGTAGATGTAATTTGGAGAATTGTAGATGTAATTTGGAGAATTGTAGATGTAATTTGGAGAATTATAGATGTAATTTGTAGAAAGTGTAGGTATCAAGTATAGATATTGTAGTAATGTAATGTTTTTTAATGAAATAAATTTAGTATATTTGTGTTTGAATAACAAAAAATTACAATGGATAAAACATTCAAATAATGATGTTAAATTCAAAATAATATACTTGAATATTTTAAATATTTAAGAATTTCAATAATGAATATCATGAATATATTAAATATATTAAATATGATGAATTTATTGAATGCCACAAATATCATAAATATAATTAATATCACAATTATCATAAATATCACAATTATCACAAGTATTCAAATATTAATATATTGATACATTTCCACAATATTAAAACGTATTCATCTACATACGCCAAATAAGTACCATCATCTTGATACCATCTCGATACTATAAAATTTAGCATCATTTACATGATTTTTCTATTAACTTTACAATCAGCTTTGTGACCAACTTATCAATTAACTTATCAACTACAACCTACAACAACCAACTAACAACCAACTACAACCAACCAACAACCAACCAACAACCAACAACCAACCAAATAACAACCAACAACCAACCAAATAACAACCAACTACAACCAACTACAACCAACTACAACCAACTACAACCACCCTCACCACTAACCCCCACCAACTCAAATTGAAAATTAACACAAATCCAAATTAAGCCCCCCTCTGACTAACTAATTACATAACTCAATGTGACTTCTTTTTTCATCTGAATCAGGAAATAAAGACGCCCTTACCCTAAATATGAAATTTTTTCTCTAATTTTGCAAGTGCGAATCTCTGTAGGAAATTTTTCGCAAAAATCCTTTTTCCCACTTATCTCTCACACCCAGTCAAACGGATTGTTTTTGAAAAGTTAATAATACAAAATGGTAAGTTGACCGTCACGAAGCACCCGGTTCATTGACCGAGTTCCGGTCATTTCTAACTTTTCGTGTAGGACAGCAAGACTCCTGTTAAGTTAGCCAAGGTCATTAAGGTTCTCGGACGTACCGGTTCCAGAGGTGGTGTTACCCAAGTCCGTGTCGAATTCATTGACGATCAATCTCGTTCTATTGTCAGAAACGTCAAGGGACCCGTTCGTGAAGATGATATTCTTTGTTTGATGGAATCTGAGCGTGAAGCTAGAAGATTGAGATAAACATTTTATATTGTTTAATAATCGTTTTCATTTATTGTTTGAATACCATGTAATATGATATTGAATATTATTACCGCGTATCGTTAAATTTGGTGATTGTAATTGTGGTGACTCGGTTGTAATTAGGGTGTCGGTTGTAATTAGGGTGTCGGTTGTAATTAGCGTAACGGGTTTGTAACGGGTTTTAACAGATTTAAGCAGATTCAAGCAGATTTAAGCAGATTTAAGCAGATTTCAACATCTACAAGTTAACAGATTTACAGATTTCAACATCTACAAGTTAACAGATTTCAACAGCTTAACAGATCCTTAACAAGTCGACAAATCCACGACATACTCTAAAAGTTCGACCGTTTATTAATATTCTTGAAATGCAGTTTATATCATGGAAATATATTGACATTTAAAGATTCTTTCTATACTAAGATTCTAGTATATTCAAGAAATTCACAGTTTATATTGACAATTATGACTGTTTATTGACGTCTAATTGACGTCTTGACTGTTTATTGACGACTTATATTGACGACCTAAAGATTTCACAAATTGAAAACTTGACATGATTGACTTTACATTAACGACTCACATAATCGACTCCACGACCCACGACTTCATGACTTTACATTAACGACTCCACGACCCACAACTCCATGACTTCACAACCCACGACTCACACTCAACTTTTCAATCTTGCCCAACTCAATCTTGTTCAACTCAATCTTGTTCAACTTCCAATCTTCAACTATTCTTATTGTAAAAATTCACCAACAAATCTGTATACTTTTGTAACTCTTCAATTTGAATCATAAGATTGAAATCAAGTAGCAACAAAAACTGTAATTCCAAATAATTCAATTCATTTAAAGGCAAACCTCCAACTTTGGCATATCTAGAGTTCTTGTAAAAAATATCACTGAAGAATTTGGAAGAAACAGTGATACCTGATATGATTAATCGATGAATATTGTAACTGTCAATAATGAAAAAGTTGTTGCTAGCTTTTGCTATTCTATCAAAATAGATTAAAAGACTTATAAAGACTTCGTTGGTTGTAGGACAGTATTTAAGAATTCGAAACAGATAGTTTTCGATTTCGATTGCTGGTATGTTTTTACCGTGGAAACATAGGATTCTAGTATTATCAGCGGAATCTTCGTTTGTGATGTTAAGAGTTGATGGAGGTAATTTATCGTTTGATTCAATTATTCGTTTAAGAAGTTTAGTTAACATTGTAATGACTTCATCTATTGGCAATTTAGAGATTTCGTTTCTTCGTTCTTGTTCTTTTAATCGTGAGCTCAATAAGCTAACTTTTGAGTGTTGGCCTTGGTGTTGTTCTTGTTGCTCCTCTTGTTGCTCCTTTTGTTGCTCCTTTTGTTGCTCTTGGGTCGATTTATCGACAAAAGCTGAAGTAAAAGATGAAGAAGCTGATGCATAATTCTGAAATGAATTCTGTTGATTAACATGGTTTGAAGCTGCAGAAGATGAGAAATACGGCGGTTCAGCTTGAGGACTAGCAACTGAAGTGGTTGACTTGTAAGATGAGTTGAATGATGAAGATTGAAAGCTGTTATGATTGTTGTTGATATTCATTACTACTGAGTTATTGTTTTTGTAGCTGCTGGAGACACTATTTGGTCTATTACCCAGGATTCCAATGGGTTCTACTTTATGGTTGAAAGATGACATGCTGTGGATGTTTGTGGTTTCGGCTTGACTTCAGGCTTTGGAGATGGTTTTGGCTTTGACTTCAGGCTTTGAAGATGGATTCAGACTCTGGACA
Organism: Geotrichum albidum; assembly: GCA_003707475.1. Taxonomy (NCBI): domain Eukaryota; kingdom Fungi; phylum Ascomycota; class Dipodascomycetes; order Dipodascales; family Dipodascaceae; genus Geotrichum; species Geotrichum albidum. The sequence goes on along the minus strand of PPJE01000017.1, from coordinate 87,908 downwards.
GCTTCAGACTTTAGGATGGCGTTGATGGCTTTAGACTTCAGACTTCAGGCTTTGAAGATGGATTCAGACTCTGGACAGCTTCAGACTTTAGGATGGCGTTGATGGCTTTAGACTTCAGACTTCAGACTTTAATGTTGACTTCAGACTTTAATGTTGACTTCAGACTTTAATGTTGACTTCAGAATTTAAACAGACTTCAAACAGCTTCTGTAGTAATTTGGCCAGTAGTTTGAACTGTAGTTTACCAAGTAGTTTACCAAGTAGTTTATCAAATAGTTTGGAGTTGTTTAGTATTGAAAATGGTTTATGATTTGAAACTAAAGGTTTAAAAAAATGTGATAGTAGAAGGGAGAAGTAAAGTAATTAAAAGATAAAAAATTAAAAACTAAAAAAAAAAGATAAGACCCAACCAAGACAAATAGCCATCACGAAAGATTAAGTCTATAATTTGGAGGTTTAAATGAGAATAAAAGATTGATAATTTTGTTTTTTTTTAATTGATTATTTTGATTAAAATCTGAACCAATAAAGTCTGTGCTACAACGTCTGTTCTAAAACTTGTATTACTCTTGTACAACTCTTGCTCTAAGGCTGTGGTAAAGTCTTGAATCTCTAGACCAGTTAGTGATCTGTGCCTGGCTTCTGTTACCAATTAAATTAGTGGAATTGCCCTAGACAAAAATGTCAATTCACTAATTTCAGCCTCAAACCTTATTCTGCAAGGGTAAGGATGCACACGTGGTTTGACTGTATTCAGTAAAAGACGAACGCGTGTTCAAAAATAACAAGCAAAAAAGTGACAACCGAGGGATTCGAACCCTCGCCTCCGAAGAGATAGGAACCTTAATCCTACGCCTTAGACCAACTCGGCCAGATTGCCTTGTATATTCAAAAGATGTTTGTACTTGATATGATTATGTTTGTTTTTAAGGGGTTAGGGTTTTATATAATGATATTGTTGTGTTATATTTTTTTATTTGTCTTATATTCTATTTTTATTCAAGTTACATTTTTTTTCATTTGTATTATACTCTATTTTTGTTCAAGTTACATTTTTTTTCATTTGTATTATACTCTATTTTTATTCAAGTTACATTCTTTTTTATCCATATAATATTCACATTTTTCATGATATATTCTTCTTTTACTCATATCATATTCACATTTTACATGATACATTCGATTTTTTATTCATTTCTCATTTTCATTTATTGCACTCCTATATAGTTAAAAATCAATATATATTAGCCCTAACCCACACTTGTTTGTAATATCGATTTCCTAATCAATAGTTTAATACTTCAACTTGACAAATTCAAGTCCAAATTTTATCTGATTCATCTAAACTTTTCACTAATCCATTCACTATCCATTCACTATCCATTCATCACACATTCACTATTCATCCATCTAATCATAATTATAATCATTCATCCTTCTAATCATATTCATCCATCTTCCATCTAATCCATCTCATGTCAAAACAATCACCTTCATATTGTAATGTAGACTCAAATAAAGTCATAAAAGTAAGCCAAAGTACCCTTCTTCTTTCCTTCTCTTCTTTCTTCCTACTATACAAAGCAATTCTTCTGATCAAGCAGTGCTACTCATTCCAGCTTCATTTGTACCAAAACTTGACAGTTTTTTTTTTGTTCTTGCTTCATCTCCAGTCAATCCCTTGGATCTCACTGTTCTGATCAGAATTGCTTCTGTGTTTACTATATTTTTTGCTTTCATGACTTTGTTTTGACTACTGAACCTAAAATTACAAAAAAATGAATAGAGTCGATAGGTTTATTCCCGAATCTCCAAATGTATCAAGCTTCCATATTAAAACCATTAGCTTTCCTAAAAATAATGGCTCAAAAATCCCAAAAAAATCAAGAAACGCTTCCGGCGTAGGATTGAACGTCGTGGGTAATGGTAGTGAAACTGGTCTGTTCTCTCTAGACTCTGCTACCGTGGAAGAAGAACTCGTAGGCGTCAGATCTCACACAATGGACAGTATGTTGCCTTCAGCATTCGGAAACCCTACTAGAGAAGAATGGGAACGAATGAGTAGGCAGCATCTCATTGAAGACGGTGTCGAAGGTGAAAGAGACAAATCTGAAAATATCCAGTACTCAACCGTACTGGAACAGGCCCTAAACGTCTCAACTAAACGCATCTTCAACTACAACGGCGCAGGCCTAGAAAAACACAAAAAAGCTAGATTCTACGCCGGAGCTCAAGAAAACTACCCCCTGTGGAAAGAAGCCCAAACTAAGGAAAAAATCAAAAAAATCGTCTCTCATATCCCATACAGAATCTTGGACGCTCCAGGCCTTAGAAATGACTTTTACGCTAACCTCATCTCCTGGTCCCCAAAAACTGGCCAAATTGCTGTAGGCCTACTGGACGAAGTATTTCTCTGGACTGAACACGAAGGTGCAGTCCAAATCTCTGTCCCCTCCACATACGACGAAGTCGTTTGCCTGGTCTTCAACAGCGAAAATATGCTTGCAATTGGCTTTAGAGATGGAACTATTGTTTTTTATGACGTTGTTAAAAGAAGAATCGCTGCTACTTACATTCACGTTGACTCACCAACTTGTTATCTGTGCTGGTTCACTAATGATCCTACTCAAGTTTTAGTTGGTGATGAGAGCGGAACTGTAACTCATTTGAAAATAAAATGGTCCTATAGACCTTCAGGAACAACAATTACAAAACATGCAAAACTAAAGGGCCATACTCAACAAATTTGCGCTGTTGCATTTAGTCCAGACGAATCCCAATTAGCTATTGGAGGTAATGACAATCTTGTAACTGTTTGGAATGTTTCCGACTGGAAAACTCCCGTTCTACAGTATAAAATGCCCCATAGAGCTGCTGTTAAAGCTCTAGCCTTCTGTCCCTGGTGTCCTTCTCTTTTGAGCACTGGTGCAGGTTCTCAAGATAGAACCATTCGTTTCTGGCATACCAGATCAGGCACTCTTATTCGTTCTTTCAATGTAAAAGGACAAGTCACTTCGCTAATTTGGTCTAAACATCATCGACAACTTGCTGCGACTTTTGGATTTGCAGATAATGAAAATCCTTTGCTTCTCAGTGTTTACAGTTTTCCTCAATTAGAACCAATTATTCAAGTTCCAACCCAATTTTCTCTAAGAGTCCTTTCTGCCGTTCTTTCTCCAGATAATGGATGTATCTGTGTCGCTACCAATGATGAGACTGTTAGATTTTATGAGTTATGGAACACCAAAAATCAAATGGTCCCTAAAAGTTGGGGAGGTACTGAACGGTTGTTTGGCAGTGATATAATTGAAATGATTGAAGGAATTGAAAAAATTGGTGAAGTTATTAGGTAAAACTGCAAACACTAACTTATAGACGAAAGATTATTTGAAATAAAATACGAATCAAAATGCTGTGAATTTTTCTTTTAGTTACAACTCTTCTATGCTATGGTTGAATTGGAATGTCTATATACTTAACTCTGAATTTCATGTGTCTTTCCATGTCATTGTTAATATTTTTAATATTCTCATATTTTCAGGATTTCACTGAAAGAAGCTGGTAGCATTCAATGATTCAACTAATGAGACTTGAGTAATAGTATCTTATCTATACAGTCAGAAAACATGCATTTCATTATTTCTTTAGCATTTTTAATTCTTGAAGCAATCTTTTAATTATTGGAACAATCTTTTAATTCTTTGAGTATTCTTTTAAATCTTGGAGCATTCTTTTAATTCTTGGAGCATTCTTTTTTTAAACATTTAAAAATCTTTTAGAATTCATTCTTCAAATATAACAATTTTTCAATAATTTTCAAATTTGAAAATCTTTTAATAATTTCCAAATTTAACATTCGTTGTTCTAATTTTTTTAATATTCTTTTCTCTAACATTCACTCAATATTCATTCTTTAAATCTAATATTTTTTTAAAAATTTTTCCAGTATTCTTACTTTAAACACTGTTTAAAAATTTTCCAATAATTTTTCTTCAAAATTAACATTCATTTTTTAAGAATTTTCCAATTATCTTTAAACATCTTTAACTCTTCCCATCTCCATCATTACTTTCTTCTAAAACATGCAACAAACTTCTTACCACCATTTCGTTCTACCTTCTTTCCTTCTTCTGTCTCAGTATACATGATCTTAGCACATTCATCTTCCTTTTCAAATTCTTCTGAACATCTATCAAACAATGGATGTGCTTCCAAATGCTCTCTCATCCAATCATGTAAATCTTCAACATCTGTAATGGTATAAATAACACCCCCAGATTTTAGAACATAAGCGTATTCAGATGCTAATGTAGTTGTCACAATACGAGCCTTATGTTTACGATTCTTAAAATGAGGATCAGGAAAGCAGAAGAATATCTTCTCAAGCTGAGATTTAGCAAAAAAGTTTGGTAAAAACTTCATGGCATTGGCCCGAATAACACCAATGTTATTATAAGCTTCTTCAGTTGACTGTTGTCTCAAAGCAATAATTCGGTCTTCAACATAGTTTGTAACTTGAACTCGAATTTCCATTCCTAAAATCAATTTGTCCTTCAAAACAGGTGCTAAAGCAACAGTAAGTCCACCAAATCCACATCCAACATCCGCTACTGTAACTACCTTGTCTCCTCTATTTGGATAGTATCTGTCCCAGTCCATATCCTCCGGCTTGGTTGGATATTCTAACTGATGATCTGAAAACGGATTTGAGTGCGCTCTTTGACGATAGTATTTCTTCTTGGGCAATTTGATACAAGATTCTTCAGATTTGACATCGTCAGCGAATTTTAAAAGCTTTCTCTTACTCTCTTGGGTTTGACGATACAGCTTACGCTTGTAAACCTTCTCTGATTCAATGGCCGTTTCTGGTTTCGTTGACATTGTTCCTATATATCTATGATTTGTTAAAATGAAAAAAATCTTTACAAAAAATCTTGGGAGATTTGAGCTCGTCACGTGATATTTACTTGTTTAAAGTTTTTGTTTAATTTTTTTTTTCCTCCATGAACCAAAGCTCAGAAGTATTAAATAAATGATAGATATTGAAGCCAAAAGGTTGGCTGTTTTACGGTCCATGAAGAAGCCATCCAACTCAGCTTTAACTTCACCTACAACGATTGCTTCTGCGCCAGCTATACTTACTAGACCTTTTCAAATCCAACCATTAGACACCTTAACTGAGGCGATCTTTGATTTAACGCGTCTAGGCGTCGGTTTCTGGGATATTGTGGACAAAACTGGTGTTGAAAGCGGACTGATAGCTAAAAGCTTTAGATTATTAGGATTAAACATCCCTTCCAAGCCATTATTAGAACTTTCGATTACCCCAATTGTAGAGAGCAAGCAGCCTGTCCTGGAGATTCAACAGCCTGTACTGGAGATTAAAAAGCCTGTTCTGGAAAATAAACAGTCCGTTCTAGAGAATAAGCAGTCCGTTCTGGAAAATAAACAGTCTATTCTAGAAAATAAACAATCTGTCCTGGAAAATAAACAGTCTGTCCTAGAAAATAAACAATCTGTCCTTGTGAACAAGCAATCTGTCTCAATAACGGAAAACAAACAAATTTCTACTTTTCCAGCATTCCAAAGTTTTATCCAAACATCAAATGGTGTAAATAGATTTGGTGATGATAGATGGTCTAAACAACTCAAATTTCATCTCAGTGACACTTCCGATTCTGAATCTGAATATGAATATGAGAATCTTACAAGTGCTTCTATTTCTGGCTTAAAAAGCGTCTCACCGCCAAATGTTCATGACATGAGAACGCCCCATAAAGATAGACAAAAAATTGCTGAAAGTTTAGAACTGCAACGTGAAAAGATTAGATTAATGAAGGAAAAGCTGAAAACTATGGAAAATTTTCAAAAAAATGGAGGTGAATCTATAAGCTCTGATAATTCTATCGTGTCAACCCCAACACTGGATGCATTCTCACCAACAGGCAATATTATGAATTTAAAGATGGGAGATTATCTTGGAGCAAAGCCAATTCATCCTTCTTCTCTGCAGTTGAAACCTCCAATGAGCGATGTCATAAAGGAACCCCTAATTTCAACTGCTGAATCTCGTACTCAAGCACCAACAATTATTGCTCTCCCTCCTAAACCAAAAATTACTCAAATTACAAAACCAAGAGTTCCAGCTGAGTTTTTTCATGGACAACCAAAGAATGAGCCTGGTAAATCTTCAGATATTTCAAAACTTCGAGAAAAGCCTTGTCAGTTTTTTAATACTGCTTCGCAATTAAATCAACTTCTTTCGATATCTCGCTCTGAATTAATCTCGGTTCAGCAACAGAAATTGAGATGCACAATGCAGCTCAAATCTGCTGGGAAATCTGTCAATGCTCTTACTGAGGAATTAGACACTCTAAAAGCACTTTTGGAATCCAAAACAACCAAACTTTTTGAATACACTAAAAGCTACGCCAGTGCTGAAGCTAAACTTGAAATGTTGTCTTCCATGGAACAAAAAGTTAAATCATCGATATCAGGACTTCGCGATCAACTAAAATCAATTCCACCTGACTCTGATGTTGAAATTTTAGAAGTAAGTGTACATCCTTCACCAGTAAAAGCAGCAAGTGACAGCTTCAAATCGCAAAAGAGAAAATTGGAATCAGATGAAGATTCAGAAGAAAATCCTAAATCCAAATCTTGCAAAAATGAAAGCAAGGAGAATCCATCAACGCATGATCCAGATGTTGATGTGAGAAAAATAGTGACCGTTAAAAATAATATTGACGAAATTCCTACATCAAACTCAATTACATACGTCAAAGATATATCAGACCAAGATCAATTAACTGACAAGATGGATGTTGATAGTCCTGAGAATAGTTCTGATGCCAGCGATTCTGATTCTAGCTGCTCAACTAGTTCTGATGATTCTGATGATTCTGATTCTTCCTCTGAAGCTAGTGGAAATGAAACGTCTAAAGCCCACCGTTTAGATTTGGAGGGTAATCAAGGTGCTTCTAGTATAAATGATGACGAAAACAAAAAAGATAGTTTGAAACTATCCGACACTGCAAAAAATTCCAATGAAGACGAGCATTTAATCCAAAAAAAATTGGTTGATTCCATAAGTGAGTGTAAAGACAACTTTTCAACCGAGAAAATCAGTGAAGAAGATAATATTTCGTCTGATCAAGAATCGGTAGAAATTTTGGAATTCGGGTTGTCTGATCAAAGTAATTCTCAGGAAAATGATTCAACTTCTCAATTGAATAACGAGATTTCAAATACAAAAATCACTAAGTTTGATAGTGGAGCCACTTTCAATGTGAGTTTATTTGTTACAAATTTGTTATATTCTACTAATCACAATTATAGGTTCCTCCAAAATATTTTACACCTTATGAATCTCCGTTAAAGTCGTTCAAGTCATTTCGACTGAGTCCATTTTTCAAGGACCAAGTGAAATCAGGCTACAAATCTCTGACCTATAGCAACAATATTTCACAGAAGAACAGTACTGTTTGCATGAAGGAAATATTCGATAATAAATGCAAAGATATCAATTGCGACAAACTACATTTTAAACAAATGACGGCTTCGGGTAATTATCAAATTGTTTTTTTTTCTTGATTATTGTTTTGTCTCTGATTGACGTCAATAACTGTTTTCTAACTTTTAGTTTCTTTGACTCTAAATTCCTTGGTCTCTTTGAGACAAGGTGCTTTTTTCAAAAAATTATTTTTGCTGAATTTATTTTTTTTATTTTGCTTTTCAGATTATGAAATTTTGAGTAACATAAGTCGAGCATTTATAGGTGATACCCCAGAGGAGATAGCGAGTTACAAGAAAGGAATATCAGAAGCCATCATGTCTCTTGGAGAACAATCAGGATTTGGAAAATGCGCAGATGTTAGTGTCAATTATCGTAAAGATCATGGTGGTGAAAACGTCATTCTGGACTGGTATAAATTTGGAGCTATTAAAGATAAAGTTGCGCGAGCTCCAGTAAAAAAAAATCCTGGTTTAACTTTTGAACCTCAACCTCATGTTTCCTCTAATGCTACCTCTAACCCTTCTGATCCAAAAATTCTTTGAAAATCTTTTCTTTAGAATCAATCTAGTTTCATTAGTATCATTAATATCTATATTCTTATCAATTGATGATTTTGCTTAACGTTTAATTTTTTTTTCCTTTGGTTACAGACATATCAAGAAGTATACCATTCAACATTATAATGTTGATAAAAACGATGAAATTTATCGACAAATATGAATTATTGACAAATTAAATTTTTGATACATATTTACAAATTTCTTCATTTAGAAGCTACAAAAAATACAATTATGCAAACACATCTTCTCTATCAACACCCAAACCGTATTCTTCTTCCAATTCACCAAAGGACACAAAATGAACAGGTCTGTGTAGTTCATGATAATACCCAACAGGCACATCGATTTTAAGTCCCCCATAAGATGCATTGGGATTCCATCCTCCGCCCAAGAATGCGTAATTCCAAAGTCCTGTAGATGGAACAAGGAAATTACCGCGCAAGCGATCAGACAACAAAATAGGTGAAGAGTGAGAAAAGGAACGAGAAAATCCAGGTGGTAAACTTGTTGTAGGAGATGTATGGGTGGCACCCCATGATTGACCTTCTGAAGTCAAAGAAAAGGCAGAAAGCGTAATTGAACCTGGAGTAAATGCGACTGTTAATGTTATTCCTGGAGCTGAATTGATCAACTTTGCATGCGTAGAAACTTCGAAAGCATTCAAATATGGAGACTCTAACGAGTTCGTGTGAACCCAACCAAGAGGCTCTAAACCTTCAAGCAATGGCTCTTCTTCAACAGATGGAACGTGGTTGGAAAATTGGACACTTTGAGTATTGCCCAACTGAGGAATCAAAACTAAGGTTCTTATTTCCTTGATCTGAGGTTGACCAGCAGGAGATGCTCCATACAATAGTGCACCAACTTGTGACCTTAAATCACTAATTTGAATCAACTTCTTCAAAACGTTCTTGGGCATGATATAGGTGATTTGTTCCGACTCAAGAATCGGTTCAAGATCATGTTCAGCAGAAGAAACGTAAATATTTTTGGCTCTCAAGTGTAAATTAGTAGTTGAAATAGCTCTGTTTCTCCATTCTGTTTTAGATTGGAATGTCTGCTGCTCATAATTAGAAGTGGTAACGACTACCATTTCATCGCCATGAACATTTTGAGTCTTGGTCTTAAGAGCTGTCAATTGATCATTTTGTTCTTGCTGTTGATTCTGCTCAATTTCAGCAATCTCTTGTCTTCTCAAAGACGGTGCTTTAATTTCTTGACCCAGAATCAAATCTCTTATTTCCTGTTGAGTAAGAGATGCAACATTGACATTATTCTTCTTTCCATAATCATTAAGAATCAACTCACTTAATTGATTTTCAACATTAATCCACTGCTCAACACTATAACTAGGCCAGATATGATACTCTTGAGTAACAACAGATCTATCAGGACGTAGAATAAGCTTGGCCTTTTCTTGATTCACATGTAAAGCACGTAAAATCAAAATCAATCTTGAAAAAGCAGTACCAGGCTCAGTCTTGTTATCAATTAACCAATCATCGTACAAGTTGTACATCAACATTTGAGGCTCAGTAGCTTTCAAGATTTGATCAGCAAGCTTCTCAATCTTCATAGCAGCCTTGAATGGTAATTGCAATTCAGAGGGTCGAATTGAAATATTGGGGAAATCCAGCATATGAACTTCCAATGGATCCAACATACCCTTTCTAGTAACAATCAATTGTTTGGGTTGTTCTTCCCGTGGGAAAGCACGAATTAAGGCAGCCACTTCTTCAGCAGTCTTCCACTTAGCTAATTGGATCAAACGCTTTTGGCCAGCCCATACAGAGGTATGAATAATTTTCAAGTATAACTGACCAGTCTTGGGATTGAAAATGAAAATAGCACCATTGATGGGTTTGGTTGTCAAATTTCCTTCAAAAGTTTTGTGAACCGTGACTCTGTAAACATTACTATCGTCGATAAAGAACTGAACATCTTTACTGAAAAGCTCAGAATAATTGGAACTATTCAAGAAAGCTTCTTGAGGTTGACTTTGGTAAAGTTGCAAACCCTTTCTAATTCTTTCCCTTAAAACAAACAGTGCAGGATTGGCTTTCATAATCTTCATCATTGCTTGTTGCATCAAAGGCTTCAATCCAGGAATCCAGTTACCGTAAGCATCAAACATGTTGTAGGCTAAATCAACACCGACCATAACACCTGTTGGAGAAGGGTATACGGAAATTCCGTCGCTGGTGTAATCCAAAAATTTGGCTCTGGTATATCTGGAAATATCATGAGAATCATAGTCTCCGTATCTGAGTTGAATATCAATCCAGAACTTATTACCGGTTGCAAAGTCCATTGAATCTTTTGTATCATTCAACAATGAAGGCTTTGAAATACTCCATTTATGATTGCTTAAAATAACAATATCAGCAGTTGAAGAATTCATCTTGTATGACTTTCTTGGATGGATTGATTCCTTTTGAACGGACTCAATTTGCAATACGTCCATCTCATCATCCAGCACATGACAAATATCGAAAATCACACTCTCATGGATTTTCTGCCATAAATGAGCTCTGAAAATTTGGATCAATGAAATTTTCAAAGTTGGAATTTTACCATGCAAAAAGATACCAGTCAAATCTAATTGAACCAAGAATCCAACATAAACGTTGGCACGATTGATTGTTGGAGACCACCAAAGAGTAAATCTTCTATTAGGAATTTGATTTAGACCGGATCTTTGAGCATTGGTAAGTTTCTTAAACTTCAATGAATCTTCAAAACCAGATGCTTTTTCCCAGAATAATCCTTCCCAGCTATCAAAGCCAGTACCTTTGAATAAAGTATGTTCCAAAATAGTTTCAATTCCACCAAGTGCTTGAATGACATCAGTTCTGTAAGCATTAAGATTCCAAAGCTTACCATCATGACGCTGGCTGGTCCACCAGAAAGGATTCACCTTGGCCAAGGAGTATTGTCTAAATTCCGTTCTGATACGATGTCCCTTATCATAAGCCAGAGTGTGACGATCTTTCTGGAACAAAGTATTGATTCTTGGTAAACCTCTATCCCAACTATCTTCTAGATCTTCCAAGCTCAGTCTTCTATTTTGCTGTAGGGCCTCTTGACGCTTCATAGCATATTCAGCCCAAACTCTTTGAGAATCCACAAATTCTGACTCCCAAGACGTCAAATATCTGAAAATGTTGGGAATCAGTTGGTCAGCTTCATGGCTCATACCAGCTCTAAAGTGAGTAATTCCAGTATCAGTTTGCTTTGACCATCTCAAATCACTAGCAGGGATTAAGATATGACTGGCACTAAGCATGCCCAAACCACCTAATTCTTTTGGAGTATAGAATACAGCAGGAGGAAATCTACTGGGCATTTTAGAATTGAGACCAATTTTAACTCTGGTTTGAATCTTAGTTTCACATCTAACCAATGAATCTAAAAGCTCTTCAGTTGCTACTGCAGCTTCTCTGTAATATGTGAATAATGAAATAAGAGCTGTGTTCCATTTGTTAGCAATTTTTGTGAAAGTGGTAGATCCCGAAGACATTAAGATTTGACGAATTCTATTGTTGAACTTTGCAATATCATCTTCAGAAACTCGCAAGAAAGCGTAAGCTGTACGCTCTTTGGTATTTTCATCTGACAAATTCCAAACACTGTCTCGAATCTGAACATCGTTTTCAATTCTGCACTTTGGAAGAATTCTCACTTCAAAGCCAAGCATTGAGAATAAGAGATTTGGATTGTCTTTGCTATAAACACTGGCAAAAGTATCATCCCATTCTATAGTAGTAAGTGAACGAGGTAGTCTATTTTTCAATTCCCAGAAGACAGCTCTTCCCAAATTCACATCATGTCTCATCAATCTCATACGACTATCTCTGGGCCAACATGTTTTATTATTGTATCCAATAATGTTTTCAAAATTTGGGTCTGGATTTTCAGTTAGGAATCTTTGATTTAAATCTTTAGCTTCATCAGCTGTGAATCTAAACAAGACATGAATTTTGTCAATATATCGAATGTACAATCGAATTGGATGAGAAGTTTCTGTTTTTTCATTTTCGAATTGTAAAAAGTCGTTTGGTTGATTAGGAGGACCAGCCAATTCCGAAGCTCTTTGCAAACCAAGAAGAAGAATATCAATTACTAGTCCATAGTATTGCATAACAAAAGAAGAAAATTGAAGACCACGAACAAGACCATACTGGTTGACATGGTTCATATCTTTGTAAGAAAGATTGACATTATTTTTGGCAGTGATATAATCTGCAATGTTTGAGTCAACAATCAATCTCAGTAATCTATTCAGTAGTGTGAAATCAATTTTTTCTGCCATTTTAGAAAGAGTAGTTTGCAACATTACATTACACTGACCATCACTGGCATCCCAAAACTGGGTAAGATTATTGATTCCCTGACACCATTTGTAGACAAGTAAAGGAGGAACTTCAGAATCACTTGGTTTAATCCAATTGGGAAAAATGTGTCGTTTATCACCTTCATACCAAAGATAATGATCCAAGTAAGCATCAGTAATTTTTTCCAGAGGATCAACATCATAAACAGGAGTAATGTGACTATAATGATCCATCATATCTAACCCAACTTCCTTAAAGACACGTTGAGTAAGCAAGAACCGTTTAATTCTGCTCAAGCATTCATGAGGGTTGTCATAAGCCTGTTCGATTAAAGCAAGTTCCTCTCTCTGACTTTGATTCAATCGTCCTTTGACACTATAACTTTCCTTTAGACCTTCTAAAGCCAAAACAAGCAACTTAGTATCATGTTTGTAACTAAGAGGAGGGAATGGGATGGGGGCAAATTTTCTACTTTCCAGCCAATGGACCATGGTGGAATATATGGCGACAGCTTCTTCAGGTGAAACATATGGGCCATCTTTAGAAAAGTTATGTTGACGTTCTTGTTCACTTTTAAGCCATAGACGTGTCAGACGTCCCAAATTCTTTTTAGCGACAGTTTTATCGACAGTAGCACCTCTTCTAATTCTTTCTCTATTGAAATGAGCCACTGAAATCCATCCATCTGCTTTGGCCTTTACATATCGAAGAATGATATTTTCAATTGGTTTGGGTAGACCAGGGACTTTCCAAGGGATGTTAGCTTTCCAACATCTCCAAGCCTCACTTAAATGCTGCAGAATTGCTTTAGATTTGTTTTGTTTAATGCCTTCAGGAATCATATCCAAAATATCGTGAAGGACGGAAGCTCTTAATTCCAAATCATAATAAGATTCCACACGTTGTTTTGTGATAGTTTTTGCTACACCTTTTGAATGACGGCCTTCGAATTGACGAGCAAGCAGATTACCCAGCCAGCGTTCCAGTAAAGGAATGATACCTCTGAGAAAGAAAAGCCAAACTCTCCAAGCGGGCTGCCAGAATCCGCATCCAGGACCTTTACCAATGACATTATTGAATCTGTAATAAATGACATGCTTCAAATCTTTACAGCTTCTTATTTGATGCATAACTCTATACTTGTATCTGTAGATACCAGTAAGCTGGCCCAAATGATTTAGAGTGTAGTGTAAACCATCAGCGAGTTGGAATGCGTCAACATTTCCCAATCTGAACTGGACATGGGCATCAACAATGAGCTTTATAACTCTCAAGATTTCTCTCATTAAGTGGAAAGCGTTACCAAATCTTGACCTTTTTCTTTCTTTGGTAGTCAGGGTTTTGATAGGTTTGAGGTTAAAGTTGTAGTCCAGATGCAAATATGTGAGACCTTTTCTGTGGATGAGCAAGTTGAGCATTGTGAAGCCCTGTTTACAGAGTTGCAAACCTGCTTCTACCCAGTCAATTGTGGTAGTTTGGAAATATTTAGTATTACCTAGACTTTTAAGCAAATCTCTCTTTTTCTGGTTTGTGGGAGCACCAGAGCCCAATTCGTTAATCACGTAGCCCTTCAAGAGTTTCTGGTACGAAACGCGAACTTTTACTGGGTAAGAAGATTCGGGATGTTCGAGGAACCAGTGTTTGATGAGGGCAACGTCTTGAGCACGAACCATACGGCCGCTTCTTTTGTTGAAAGGATAAGGAGCCCACCATAGCTGCAATACTGCGGCAGTATTTTCAGTGGAAATAGGTTCGTCAGTTAAGAAGGCTTCAGTATCGCTAGGCAGTGTGAAATCTTCAATACTGTCGTCATCCAGAGATTGAGATCTGTATGAAGAGATTGATCTGCTTGAAATGGGTTCATAGGTTGGATGAAAGTAGAAAGCAGGTAGTTCTGGGTCGTCTACGGGGACGTGAACGTTATGAGGATAGAGGTACCAAGAATTTTTGACAGATCTTGGGAGGGAGTTGTAGAGTTGTGGGAAGGCTACTTTATATTCAGTTCTCAAGGGACGACGGTAGATGATTCGGTCGATTGCGTTGAATTCTCCAAAGTCTTCATCTTGGGGGTCGACATCTTTGTATAAAGGTTCGAATTTTGGGCCACCTGGGATGGCACTGTTTAGGGCTTTAGCGGTGAAGAAGGCATTTTTTTCAAACAGGTAAAAGTAATTTCTGTCGATTTTATCTTTTAATATTGGAGTTGCTAGACGGTACAAGTTAGCCATTTGTAGAGGGCCTAGTGCCCATTTTTTGTAGGCTGGGCCTGGGACGTGGTTTGTGTCGTCAATTAGCGGGAGGTGGTCGTAGAACCATTCAATGATTACTGAGTCTTCTTCTTCGTTTAGTTCTAGGTGAACTGGCTCGGGTGGTTCTGAGATTTCTATATTTTCTGACCAACTTATTGGGGGTTCTTCGTCGTCAAACGGAGGGAAGCGCATACGTTTAAAGTGTCTTCTGTCTCTTTTTTCACGTCTCATTGCAATCCACATTGTAGCCCATTGTGCGGTGTAAACTGGTTCAATTACTCTTGGAGTTTCGTTTACAAATGTGATTGCGCCTGTTGTGTGGTACAAGACTCTTACTTCTCTTACCTGTTCCCAGGGCTGTGGCATATTTTCCAACAGTTTTATAACGGCGTGGGGCATGAATTTGAGGGCTCCCAGGTAGGATCGTTTATCTACAGCTACTTTTTTAGTTGACAAGTCTCCATGATCTTTAATGATTTTTCTCAAATGTTCTGGGGGCATTTCAATGTTGATTGCAGACTGGACCAAGTGTTTTTTAGTTGATGTAGAGGGTTGGTAGCGATGTTTTTGGAGTTGGATCCATTTTTTTTTTTTGGCAGATAATTTAGCTTTCAAGTTTTCTGAAGCAGGAGGTTTTGGGGGTGGTCGTGATGGGGGAGCGGGAGGTTTTGATTTAGGGCCAGGCCAACCTTTACCTGGTGGACCTGGAGGTAGACCTGGAGGGAGACGTGGGGGTAGACCTGGGGGTAGACCTGGGGGTAGACCTGGAGGGAGACCTGGGGGAGGAGGTAAATTGCTCATTTAATGAGGTTTTGATTTAATGGGGTTTTGATTTAATGGGGTTTTGATTTAATGAGGTGGTGATTTAATGAGGTGGTGATTTAATGAAGTGGTGATTTAATAATTTGGTGATGGTGGTGGTGATGGTGGTGGTGGTGGTGATGCCAGTTGTGATTCAATGCTAATAATACCGGCTAATAATGCCAGACAGTCAAATGTTACAAGCTTTATAAATGTTAGTAATAGTCTTGAGTTACCGAGTTAATACATACCAATGATGGCTAAATATCAATGACCTTTGAATATGGCAATGGAGTTTGGAGGTTTTAATTTTTTCAGTGAAATCTATTTGGGACAAAAAGCAGAATTGGGAAAGGGCGATGGCGGACTGATATATTCTTGAGACTGATATGTGCGAAGGATGGACTGGCTAGTGCAGGAGGTGAACTGAAGGAATGGTTGATACGGGAAGTGAACTGAAGGAATGGTTAGTACGGGAAGTGAGCTGATGAAATGAATAGTACAGGAGGTGAACTGATGGAATGAGTAGTACAGGAGGTGAACAGACGTCCTGGAGACAAGCACTGGAGATACGCCCGGGAGACAAAACCAAATACTGGGATGTAGGGACAAAATAAAAAGTGCACACACGTGACAACAAACAACACGTGACATGGTTGTAAATGTTGTACACGTGACAGCAAATAGCACGTGATATGACTGCAAACGTTATACACGTGACAACAAAAATCATACACTTGAAAGACGAGCAAAATCGCTCTTGACAACAAGAAACTACTAAATAACACCCATAAAACACATTTAAAACACTAAAACATTAAAAATAAATAGAAAAAAATTAAAAATTAAATTATAATTCTTGTGAAGCACCCTTGCCCTTTGATGACTTTTTGGGCAACAAATTGGAATGAATATTGGGCAAAACACCACCTTGAGCGATCGTGACATGTCCTAGTAACTTGTTTAACTCTTCATCATTTCTGATTGCCAGTTGCAAATGTCTGGGAATAATTCGAGTTTTTTTGTTATCACGTGCAGCGTTGCCAGCCAATTCCAAGATTTCAGCAGCGAGATATTCCAGGACGGCTGCGAGGTAGACTGGGGCGCCAGCACCTACACGTTGGGCGTAGTTACCTTTTCTTAGGACACTGTGAACACGACCTACTGGGAAGGTTAAGCCAGCTTTTGAGGAACGAGATTGTGAGGTTTTAGAGCTTGATGCGGCTTTACCGCCAGATTTACCACCGGACATTGATAATTAGTAGGTTGGGTAGTTGGGTAGTTGGGTAGAATGGGTAGATGAGTGATTGAGATTTGAGTAATTGTTTTTGGACAATTCAGTAGATTTATATACATTTCTGATACGTAAATTTGATTGGTTTAAAACCAAGCTTAAATGCAAGTTTGAGAAATACGCTTGAAAAAGTAAATTATGAACCGGTTTATGATATACTTTGACGGTGCGTAAATATGAAACTGGACAGATGGTGATGTTGATTGGGAAGGTTTTAAATGAGAAACAGGCTTTGCACTAGAAAATTAAGTAAATAGCATCAATATAAAAATCGTTTAAAGTTGGGAATTTTGAATTGAATGGCTTCCACACGTAAAATATTGAGCAATTTCAAGTAATTTTGGTATATAAGTAGAAGAAATTCCGGTAAACACCAGGGGTAATTAAAATTTATACAATCTACAGCTACAACAACCACTACCACAACCACTACCACAACCACTATCACTACCACTACCACAACCTACTGCAACAACCACCTACAACCACCACCTGCAACAACTAAAATGCCCCCTAAAGCTGCTGAAAAAAAACCTGCTTCTAAAGCCCCAGCTGGTAAAGCTCCAGTAACTGAAAAAAAAGAAGCTGGTAAAAAAACTACTTCCGCCGTACCTGGAGATAAGAAGAAGAAATCAAAAACTCGTAAACAAACTTACTCTTCATACATTTACAAAGTGCTCAAGCAAACCCATCCAGATACTGGTATCTCCACTAAAGCAATGTCCATTATGAACTCTTTCGTTAACGACATTTTTGAACGCGTCGCTACAGAAGCCTCTAAATTGGCCGCTTACAACAAACGTTCAACTATCTCAGCGCGAGAAATTCAAACCGCTGTTCGATTGATTTTGCCCGGTGAACTGGCAAAGCATGCCATCTCTGAGGGTACTCGTGCAGTAACAAAATATACCGCTGCGTAATTATGTAAACGTTAATGAATATGGTGATGATGTAATCTCGTACGAGGAGAAATTGCGCTCATTTCCTGGGGATTAACCGCCGGTCAATTTCTCGACCGTTTAAAATCAAGCCATCCTTGTAATTTGGTGCTAATTTCTGTACTAGATCTCAAACCAATTAGTTACTGTATTGCCTGATTCTCTTTTCGTTAGGTTATATTCTGTGCTAATCTTTGATGGGTGTGAGCTAATCTTGTGCTAGGGAATTATCTTTCGTATAAGAGGGGATTTAGGATTGAGGATTCAGAGGGGATTAGAGGTGTTATCAAGAGGTGGTATCTAGAGGTGGTATCTAGAGGTGGTATCTAGAGGTGGTATCTAGAGGTGGTATCAAGAGGTAGTAATAGAAGTTAGTAATCAGAGTGGTAAACAAAGTAGAAATCCGAGTGGTAAACAAAGTAGAAATCAGAGTGGTAATCAAAGTAGAAATCAGAGTAGTAAGAAAACTTAGTAATAGAAGTAGTAATCAAAGAAATCAAACTAGTCAACAATCAACTATCATTAATCAACAATTATCAATCAATAACTATCCAAAGCTATCAACTGTCAACAATCAACACTCAACAATCAACAATCAACAATCAACAATCAACAACAAAAAACCCAATCATCAATAAACAATCAACAATCAACAATCAACAACAAAAAACCCAATCATCAATAAACAATTGGGTGTTGAAGGCAATAAACAAAAACAACACAATCTTCATCCCAAAACCTCTCGTACCCTTATCGTACCAAACTTATAAACCCTTTCCCATCGTCATCCTACACCTCTCTACCATTACAAGGTCCTCCTCCATATCACCTATATCTTGTAAATTAATCTACTTTATCACACACCTTATATCAAACCGTTACAACGACATTATCGTCCCGCCACTTAGTCAAAACCGCCCATTTCCCGTTCTACCCACGGCTGACTTGCCCTTTTTCACTCACCTTACACCAAACCCTCGCTCGCTCGAGCCTCGCTGCTATCGGAATTATATCTCCCGGTAAACCCACTTCTGGCTGCTGCACCTCTGCACCCTCGTCCCACCTGCTCTCACGTTTATTAGGCAGCCATTTCTTTTAGGGCTTCCTCTCTTAGGGCACCCTCGCAACATTCGTCTTCCAGTCCTTAACTCCCTATCACGTGCCCTTGCCCATGTACACATACAGCAAAGTGCCTTTTCAGGCTGTCACTGAGTGTTAAAGACTCAAATATTGCCGGATCGAGTAAATCCGAGTCCCGATCTCTGCTCTGTTTGTTGTTTTCGGATAAAATTTAAATTCACTCTTTATCGGGAAAACAGTTCCATCTCTGTGAATGACGTAATATAATGGAAATTATTACTAATTTAGCAACTGTGTTTTCAGCGACGTGCAGCGAGACAGCAGCAATTTCCATCCACAAGTGGTATTTTTTAGACGCATTTGGCAACGTGGATTCCTGATTCAACGATTGACCGATGAGTTGTTGGTACGAAAAAAGAAAGAGCTCAAGTGCATGGATTACATCATTACTCTACAGGCGCGACTGCAGCCATACTCCAAGTAGAGAGTTTTGCGCTAGTACCTTTTTTGAATTGAGAAGCGGATATGGGAATCGGATAACTGATTAGGACTGCGTCAGTTGCCGCTGAGTCGCTGGGAGTTGCCAGTGGTGAACGAAACTGTTTTTACTGTGAGGCTATGAGCAGGGAGTGGAGAATGGTGAGAATGCGATGGACATAGTTCCTGGAAAAACCTGAAACTGCATTGTTAAGAGGGGTTTGCGTCTTTTTCAATCAAGACTTGATTGGATATGAGAGCAAAATTAAATGCCGAAGCAAAACCGAATTTTTCATTGGTCCAACAAACAAAAAAAATTTTTCTCATTTCTTTTTTCTCATTTTTCTTTTTCTTGGATCTCGGGTGTTCATCGTTATCAGCATCATAGTCGTTGTTTTGGACCAGGGTAAATAAAAAAAGTGAAAAAAAAAAGTGAAAAAAGTGAAAAAAGCGCACGCAGACCGAGACGGGCCATCCGATCGTCTTTCTCAGACAAGAATACGATTTCCAACTTGTTCCGACATGAAATAATGAATTTAAAACAATTTTTATTTATTATTTATTAATATTTATCATTATTTATCAGTGTTTATCAGTGTTTATTAGCGTTTTGTATTATCTCTCAGTTTTTACACCATTTTATTGCTTACACCACACTCTCAAAGACTTTTTTTCTCCCTCTTTTTCAACTATAAATAATTTTTGATTTCCTCTCGAATCCATCTTTTTTCTTTCTCTTTTCCTCACCTTTCCCACCCTTCTCTTAATCCTCTAACTTCCTCCTCAAGTTTTTTTTTCTATCTTTTTTTTATTTACCTAAAAAAAAATAATTTATAACCCCAGGTTGTATCTTAAATTCATTAAAAAGTAAGTATTTGAGACTTTTTAAGCTTTTGGTTCATGCTCTCCCGTTCAAACTCTAACCTTTTTCACTAGTGTCTCTCGACCCAAACCAACCCACTAAGGAGAAGGCTCCTATCAACCACGAAGAAGATGACGATGATGACATTGACGCCTTTATTGAGGAACTTCAATCCGATAACGGTGGCGAAGACTTTTTTGAAGAAGAAGCCGCTGCTGGCCACTCCTCCAAGCCCGTTCCTGAAGAACTCCTTCAGACTGACCAATCCGTCGGCTTAACTTCCGATGAAGTTCTCAGAAGAAGAAAGAAGTACGGTTGGAACAAAATGTCTGAAGAACAAGAATCCATGATTGTCAAGTTCCTCATGTTCTTTGTCGGTCCCATTCAATTTGTCATGGAAGCCGCTGCCGTCCTTGCCGCCGGTCTTGAAGATTGGGTCGATTTCGGTGTTATTTTGGGTCTTTTGGCTCTTAACGCTGCCGTTGGTTTCGTCCAAGAATTCCAAGCCGGCTCCATTGTCGAAGAATTAAAGAAAACCCTTGCTCTCGGTGCTGTCGTCTTGCGTGACGGCCGCATTCAAGAAATCGAAGCTCCTGAAGTCGTTCCCGGTGATTTGCTCCAACTTGAAGAAGGTACCATTATGCCTGCTGACGGTCGCATTGTTTCTCAAGACGCTTACCTCCAAGTCGATCAATCTGCTATTACTGGTGAATCTCTTGCCGTTGAGAAGCACACTGGTGACAGTACTTATGCCTCCTCTACTGTTAAGCGTGGTGAAGCCTTCATGGTTGTTACTGCTACTGGTGATAACACCTTTGTTGGTCGTGCCGCTGCCCTTGTTAACAAGGCTTCCGCCGGTTCTGGTCATTTCACTGAAGTCTTGAACGGTATTGGTACTACTCTTTTGGTTTTGGTTATTCTCACTCTTTTGGTTGTCTGGACTGCTTCCTTTTACAGATCTATCCACATTGTCGAAATCCTCAGATACACTCTTGCCATCACCATTATTGGTGTCCCCGTTGGTTTGCCCGCTGTCGTTACCACTACCATGGCTGTCGGTGCTGCTTACCTTGCCAAGAAGCAAGCTATTGTCCAAAAGCTTTCTGCTATTGAATCTCTTGCCGGTGTCGAAATTCTCTGTTCCGACAAAACTGGTACCCTTACCAAGAATAAGCTTTCTCTTCACGAACCCTACACTGTCGACGGTGTCGAAGCTGATGATCTTATGCTTACCGCTTGTCTTGCTGCCTCTAGAAAGAAGAAGGGTCTCGATGCCATTGACAAGGCCTTCCTTAAGTCTCTTAAGCTCTACCCCCGTGCTAAGTCTACTCTTACCAAGTACAAGGTCATTGAATTCCATCCTTTCGACCCCGTTTCTAAAAGAGTTGTTGCCGTTGTTGAATCTCCCTCTGGTGAACGTATTGTCTGTGTCAAGGGTGCCCCTCTTTTCGTCTTGAAGTCTGTTGAAGAAGACCATCCCGTTCCTGAAGATGTCCTTAATGATTACAAGAACAAGGTCGCTGAATTTGCTTCCCGTGGTTTCCGTTCTCTTGGTGTTGCCCGTAAGCGTGGTGAAGGTCACTGGGAAATTCTCGGAATTATGCCTTGTATGGATCCTCCTCGTCACGATACTCACTCTACTGTCAATGAAGCTAAACGTCTTGGTCTTTCCGTTAAGATGCTTACTGGTGATGCCGTTGGTATTGCTCGTGAAACTTCTCGTCAACTTGGTCTTGGTACTAACATTTACGATGCTGAACGTCTTGGTCTTGGTGGCGGTGGTGACATGCCCGGTTCTGAAGTTTACGATTTCGTTGAAGCTGCTGATGGTTTTGCTGAAGTTTTCCCCCAACACAAGTACAATGTCGTTGAAATTCTTCAACAACGTGGTTACCTTGTTGCCATGACTGGTGATGGTGTTAACGATGCTCCTTCTTTGAAGAAGGCTGATACTGGTATTGCTGTCGAAGGTGCTTCTGATGCTGCTCGTTCTGCTGCTGATATTGTTTTCCTTGCTCCTGGTTTGTCTGCTATTATTGATGCTCTTAAGACTTCTCGTCAAATTTTCCACAGAATGTACTCTTACGTTGTTTACCGTATTGCTCTTTCTCTTCATTTGGAAATCTTCCTTGGTCTTTGGATTGCCATTCTTAACCAATCTCTTGATATTAACTTGGTTGTCTTTATTGCCATTTTCGCTGATGTTGCTACTCTTGCCATTGCTTATGATAATGCTCCTTACTCTCCTACTCCCGTCAAGTGGAACTTGCCCAAGCTTTGGGGAATGTCTATTGTTCTCGGAACTGTTCTTGCCATTGGTACCTGGATCGTTCTTACCACTATGCTCACTAAGAATGGTGGTATTATTCAAAACTTTGGTAACATTGACACCATTCTTTTCTTGCAAATTTCTCTTACTGAGAATTGGTTGATTTTCGTTACTCGTGCCAATGGTCCTTTCTGGTCTTCTGTTCCTTCTTGGGAGCTTTCTGGTGCTGTCTTCATTGTTGATGTCATTGCTACTCTTTTCTGTGTTTTCGGATGGTTTGCTTCTAACGATACTTCCATTGTCACTGTCGTCCGTGTCTGGATTTACTCTTTCGGTGTCTTCTGCGTTCTTGGTGGTCTTTACTACTTGATGCAAGGTTCCGTTGCTTTTGACAGAGTCATGAATGGTAAGCCTATTAAGGAGAAGCCTGCTCAAAGATCCATTGAAGACTTTGTTGTTGCTATGCAAAGAGTTTCCACTCAACACGAGAAGGCTCATTAAACAATTCAGTTGTATCAAGATAGACTCTTTTTTATAGTTTTCAAATCTCTCGTACGCGATTGAGGTTTAGTCGTTTCATGTTTTTTAATTAATAAGTAATATATTTTTGAGTTTTCAACTTGAAATTTTGAATGGCCTGTAGTTTGGTTTTTGTATAGTTGTAGAGTAGATTTAAATTTGGTTTTGTATAGTTGTAGATATAAATTTGGTTTTGTATAATTGTAGATTTAAACTTGGTTTTGTATAATTGTAGATTTAAACTTGGTTTTGTATAATTGTAGATTTAAACTTGGTTTTTGTATAGCTATAGATAGATTTAAATTCTCGAATAACTATAGATAAATTTCAATTCTCGAATAGTGTAGATATGAAAAAGTAATATTGCTTGTAAAGATTTTCATCTAATTTTTTGAATCATAAATATTCGAGTTTAACAAGGAAATTATGAAACATTACAGATGAAGAGATAGAGTTTTAAATAATAAGTAGATGGAATTCAACAAGGAAAATTACGAAACATTATAGATTCTCAAGTTTTCAACCTAATTTTGAAATAGTTCTTTGTAAATAAGATAGAGTTTCCAATATATTGGTAAGTAGATAAAGTTTAAACAAAAAGGTTTTGAGATCAAACTTTATGTTTATTCCCATTCTTCCATTTTAACAGATACTCTTTCGATATTGCCATTTTTAATAACAATTCTTTTTTCACCGTCTAAACCTATCCATGGAGCTTGGAGATCTTGATCCAAGGCATTAGGATTAGTAAAACCTTGACAAAGCTCTGATTGCTCGTCAAATGTTTGGCCTGAAGATATGATTGGAGATGAAATAGTATCTTCCACATCTACTTGATCAGATTGTCGAGGATTGACTATTGCTGTCAAGGCTATAAAAGAACTCAAGGGAACATAATCATCTTCAAAATTGTACCAGAAATAAACTGTAAGTATTGGCAATGGAGCAAGTAAAGTTGCCAAAATATAAGCTTTATGAAGAGCTAAAATACCAGTCATTGTTAAGTGGAAAAAAATGACTCCAACCATGAACCTTCGAAATATAATTACCCATGATCTTCCAGTTGAGTGTGGAGGATGAACCATGGAGTATATTAATTGAAATTTGTAAGTAAAATATCCAATGAGAAAATAAATTGCACCAAACAACAGAATTTTCGAAGATAATACACTGTACAGTAGTACAATGATGAGAATCAATATAGGCTGTGGTAAATTTAATCCATAGTTGAAAATACCTGGCTTGTATAAACTTCTCACATCTCGAGGAGTTTTATTCCGTTTAAACATGAACCGTAATCGGGACGTTAAACACCCAATCTGTAAAAGTTTTAATGGAAACATTCCAATACCCTGTAAAATGATCAAATCAACATAGAAAAGTGAAAACCTGTTTAGCGATTTAGCTAAATTGACTGCCAACTTGGTCGTATCTTTCAGCAGCGCAAGATAATCTGAAACCGTTCCTGCAATTGTAAACACCATGAAAAGATTAAAAAACACATAAAAGAAATTCTTGCTAATCACTGAAAGCTCGACTTCACCGCGAGACAAAAAGCACTGCTTTGAAGACAAGTACAAGTAGATAAATGGGAATAAAAAGTTCAAAAACGTGAATATAAGTGTAGGCAATATACCAGTGATAAATGTACCTGCCCAGCCATCCCATTCAACCAATTCGTAAAATTTGGGAAAAACCTTCTTGATCGCTGAAGGGTTCAAAAAAGAAGCGATACTTGAGACTGGTAGAATAAAGGCTACTGTTAGAATAATAATAATCATAGTAATAGAATAAGTTCTCAAGAGAGCTTCTGGTTTTGTCATGTACAGGTTACTCCAGATAATGTCATGGGGAGCTGGTGCAGTCGTAGCTATTAGACGTTGAGGTCGTGGATCCAAAACAGCTTGCGCAGCCATTTGCGCACTGGCAACTGAGTCCATGGTCACAAATGCAGTATCAGTCAAGGCGAAATATTTAGTTCTGCGTAATACACTGATCTGCTCATCCAGGTCTGCAAGCTTGTCGGTATAAAAATCAATAGCATCAACCGTGTGGCCTCCACCATACCATTCCTTTGAAATTAAAGGTCTTTTACGACCAGGAACGTAGCTGATATGCTCTACAAGCTTGATTTCAGAAGTAAACTTAAAGTCTGGTCCTAAATACTTAGCCCAAGCACTTTCTAATTTGTACAAGACTTCCTGACGTCGTTCAACAAGTTGATCAAGCTCTTTCCATTGCCTACTAAAGCTAATGTTCAAAACCTGACCAATTCCCAGCGCCTCAATGTATCTTTTGAGTTCCTTTTCGCTACGCATCTCAGAAGGTACGCCTGCCAGCGTAATAGTCCTGTCAGTAACTGAATTTTGCCGTCCCAAGTACTTTTGCCGAACTCTCAGCACTTTGACAGTTTGACGTATCATGAAAAACGCAGCCAGCCCAGTGAATACGTAGGAAAACAGTACATAAACCCAGAGGTAATCCTCATATCCTTCATCACTTTTCGGTTTCTTCTTGTTTAGAACAAACGCTGCAATAAACTTTAGTAAGTAGTTGTCGTCTCCTTGGTCATATCTTCCAGTGTAGTACCAACGAATAGGACTAATCACAGTCGCTGCGAATAGAGTTAATACTGCCAGTAGCTGCAGAGCTGTCTTGAAAAATCCCAAAAACACGTAGGCGTCCAGGCCAGCATGATCTAAAACTTGTTCATCTGTAATATTATAGACAGTTTTCAACCAGCCAAATAGCGATCCGTCGGTCTCAGGCAGCCCAGCTATTAATGTCTGATTAGGTACAATAAAAAAATGAAACATGAATGGGACTTACGTCTAGTTTTCTTTCTAGATTCATAGAATCGTGGAACGTGCTTTCTCAATACCACGAAAGTCAGAAATGAAGTTAATCCTAAAGCTGTAGCAAGTGCAATTTGAGCACCCAGCAAACGAACACGGTACTTTAGAGGATCGAACGGAACATCTGGAGATGTCCCGTTTGAACCGTCCGGCGAGATCAAAGGAAATTGTAAGGCACTGTGGTCCATTAGAATCTATAGTATTATTCAAGTATAAACAGAAACGGTGCACACAGTATGGTAGTGTAATAAATTTGGTTTTTTCAACAAAGGTAGTCTCTTTGAAGTTGTCACATGAAGTTTAATTGATGCTTTCATTTTAAAGGGTGCAAGACGCAGATAACCTTTTTAATTTTTTAAATGTACCGCTTACGTATGAGTGGTACCTGGAAAAATTACAAGTTCAACCTCCTAGGAATAATTTAAAGAATTGTTCATTAATAGACATTGTTAGAACCAGCCAGCTAGAATGGGTCCCTGATGTTTCAAAGTCTGGTCAAAATGACGGTTGAGGCATGAAATCATGCAAGAGATGTTCAAAACCTTAAGATGGCTGTTTCTTGTTGATCATATTGTGATAATTTGTGTGTGAAATAATTGTTTTCACGATCGACTGAACTTGTGCAAATGATTGTTTTTCACAAGAAATCAACAGATCAATAGTTGATGAAGTATTGTTTTTCACGATGAAACGATTGAAATAATGTTGTTGAATCGACTGATCAGAAATTGTCAATTTAATGTTCTATACGTAATGAACTACATACTAATAATTATTATAGTTTGATCCATTAAGACTGGAACAAATGCCTTGAAAAAAAAAAATGTCTTAAAATTCATGTACTTCTATTTCTAACTGATCTCAAGCAATAGAGTTGCAAGTGACGATGACTGTAAATATATATAAAAATATATTTCATGTACAATGGAAACGTAAAATGGGTATTGACGATATAACCTGATGATGTGACCTGAAACAAGTATGAATGATGATAAAATGATAAAATGATAATGAAAAAAAATAAACAGTAAAAACAGGCTCATAAAAACAAAAGGTCTGTAAAGACAAGTTCATAAGAATTCTCTATCAAAGAGAATTTAAAACGAAAAGACACCCAGCTTCTGTTTGTTATAGAACTTCCTGTTGACTCCAACAATGAACATCGTCATTGCAGTAGTTGGAAGAGTTCCAATATACTCAGTCCAATATGCAAAGGCGCTTAAAGGGACGTGATTGACTTTGAGTTTTTGCTGAATTTCCACAGCAATCAGATCTTGTGAAGTAAGACATCTGTGAGCATTGCCATATTCATATTGTAGATACCAGGCAATCAGCTCACCTAGTTCCTCATCCGTTGAGGCACCATACGCTTCCAAGTTTGGTAACAAAAAAATGGCTTCTTCTATAGGAGTCAGCAATTTAGCATACTGTCTGGGTGTGATTGACTTGGGAGTGGTGGAAAGGAAATGTGTGGAGGGGAGTTGAGTACAAGGAACGGTTGTGTTGATATATGCAGCAGACATGGTGACTAGTTTGTGAATGGATTAGACACTGATGCAGAGGTAATATTGATTGGTGATATTCTAGTAGAGAATTGCAGTGATATTTCAATATTACGAATATTACTCGAGAGAATATCGGAAGTATTTATCTCTTTTTTTTCATTCATTAAGATTTTCTTTTCTTTTCCAGGTGTCCTACATTCTTTTTACAAAGAAATCAAGTGCCTGGTGGTGTCTTAACGGCTTTTTGAAAATGATTCTATCCATAAGCTCAAGATTAATGCACCGAAACCTTATTATGAGAATTTCTACTGCAACGGTAGCTCAAGAGATATTTGATACTAGCAAAGAAGCACAAGACATAGAACCTGAATCGATAGACAATTATAATGGAAAAAAATACGGAAAAAGAAATCAACTACACGTTTAACATTTCGGATTTTTAATGCTTCTAAAGTCCATCTGAATTCGGATTTTGATTAAATGCTGCTGCTTCAACTGCTGAACACTGGGCGGCAGCAGCAAAGCAACAGAAAATTTAATTAAAAAAATTGATGGCATATCTATGAATCTTGAAAGCTGTGTCCGTGCAGAAAGTTCAGATTTGATTCAGGCGGCTTTCTCACAGACTATGATTTTATTGACTTGCTAAAGATATTCATTAATCGAATTGCGATGAGGGGCTCAAATAGCAACATCTAGCAATTTTTAATGATGAGAATGGAGATATCCACGTATGATCGCAATCATGTAAAAAGCTACAATTTAATTTTGTTCTGATACCAAATCAAACTGTAGAAAATTTCTGGACTGCGGGAACTATTGAAATCATCCTGGAAATTGAACAGCCAAGTATGTCTTCACGATCCTTGGACAGTTTCGTTTAGAAGACTTTTCCAATACCTGTTTAATTGCCCTATAATACAAATGTTTCAACATGAAAATTTAAAGAGAGAAGTTTAGTCTCAGTCAAGACTCAAGAAAACCCTCAAAACATATCTGTCACCTTATACACTGATTTTTACTATGTAGTACTAAAATTGAAAGATAGTTTAAAATTTGTCTAATCATGGATATCTCTGATTTTTTTTAAGCGAAACAATGTGTTCACTTATTTGATCCACACTGTGATATGAGCCATTATAATTGCAAATTCAGCTGTGTTGTCTCGAACTTCGAAGGTAACCGTAGTTTCTACTTTTTCTCGGATTTTACTAGATTTTTTCATATTTCCGTTGGTAATTTACGCGATTGTACTCGCCTCTAGGTTTAAACGCTTGAATCAAAAAATTTAGATCACAACCTCAGACGACCAGTGTTGATTGTGTGTTTTTAATTTGATTGATCCTCAATGTTTTACTGGATTTCTCAATCAAAGAATTGATAAAAATTAAAGCGCAATCTTGTTGATGCTCGTGTAAGGTATCAGAAAGTTTTTATGATTCTTCCGATGATACTGTGGATCATCATCAAGTAAACCCCCTTCCATAACCATTTTTGTATGGTATTAGCACATAACTCACTTTAGAAATCTTCATTCTTAGAAACTAAATCAGTCAAATATCACAAAAACTCAAATTTTGGTGGATAAAAACAGTCATCAAAGTTGTTGGCTTAAACGGTTCTTGCGATCCCTTCAGTTGCAAAATTTTCCAAGTAGTTTAACTATTAAATAATGGTTGATGTAAATTGAGAGCAAAAATTACGGAATGTGCATGAGCACAACTAGACGGTCCCTGCTCTCAACTTTTTGCCTAGTTCTTTGTGATCCAGTGTATTGAGTTCCGATCAAAAATTGGTTAAGTTTGAAATTAAATCTTGCCTGCATCCGTAACAATCAAGACTACAAATTTAGTTTGGTGATGTATACTGTCTAACCATTTCGAATACTTGAACGAATCAATAATTCTAGATTTAATCCATGCTACAAGGCTAATGATACGTCATTTCTATTGGCAGCATTAGATGTCATATACAAGACTTGATTTCTATTATTCATAAACAGTGCCTCTCAACCAAAGCCTGCCTATGGCATTACAACAGACAAGGAAACAACACAGCCTGAAATCAGAAAATTCTAATTGCAAGCGGGAACAGATCTCCTATTAACATTGGGTCTTACTAAAATCTATGTCTAAAGAATTCTAAAGCAGGACAACGGACCCTACACTAACCCGTCCACTAAGGCACCGAATTGTCTCTGAATGACCCGGAATGAAGCCCGTCAATGCACCCCATACACCGGTGTTCTGCACCCCATGAACCGGTGTTAAGCACAGAACTGAAACTTGTTGTTCTCATTATGAACAAGCTGGTCCTTTAATTGCAGCTGTAGACTCTAATAATATCCACTGAAAAACAGCAATAAGCTAAAAACCGTTCCTAGTTTTCCTCTCAAGTCAAAATTAAGAAAAGCTTAACTCACCCCTACATTCTTAGTACCTCCTCTAAGCAAATATAATCAACTATGAGAACAATCAACTTTATCATCTATGATAGATCCCCTGAGTTTATCACAGCCTTTTCCAAGCTGGTAGAAGAAACGCCAATGCTATGCAATGAGGCCATGTTCACTATTGTTCCTTCAAATAGTCCTTTGTACAAACAAGCCAGCATCAAGCCGGTTTTGAAAGAATACAAAATCAACGCTATTGTTTCACCTGCAAACTCATCTGGTCGCATGGAGGGTGGATTTGACCTTGCAATCTCTAAATTCTTCCTTGATTACGTCGACCGACCTCTGGAAAGCCCTTCACTCATGTCCAAGGCAGTGCAGCAGGTACTTATAAAGAAGCGAAAGTACTGCTATATGCCTGCTGGCACTCCTCTACGTATTTCTGGTTCTGAAATTGTAAGTGAGCTAGATGTAGATCAGGAAGGACCTCCAAAGTACCGTGCGAGACCCCAGTATCGAGCCCCAGATTTGCTTCTGCTACCAACAATGGCACAGCCGCGAGTTCTCCACATTAGCCAAGCAACAGAACTTCACGACAGCGTAATTTTTAACGGTGCCTGGAATTTGAGTTCTCTTCTACTTGAGACACAAGTGTATAACGAGAAGTCCCCTTTCGAAGAGTTACGTGTCTTGATAACAGGACTTGGTACAGGAGTCGGCGGTGTCCCCGATAGCGTTTCAGCAAAACACATTTTCCAGGCTATCTGGGGGTTCTATACCTCTCATTACTTGATGCTGAGAGGCAAGGAACATGATGTTCCTGAGTTTATCAAGAACGTTATCTTTTGAATTATTACTATTTATGACTTTGTACTTGAGACCTGCATGTGCTAGAAACTTTATATCATAAAATCTACAGTTTTTTGTTTCCTTTATTCTTCTTATAATCAACTCGCAATTCCATAATGCTTCATTTTTTGGCAGCTCTATTCCATGTCCTTATGGAAGTGACTTGTTACTGGTACATTCAGCTTAAAAGATATTTTCTAGCGCCGCAACACTGTGCTCTAAATGATCTCAAGAATTCATTGAGAAGAGCTAAAGATTATGATGAATGGGTGCATTATGCCCATGAACTGGATTCAGCTTTGGACAATGACTTGTGGAGACAAAATCCTGTGAGCTCTAAATATGACTATAGACTGATTTCAATGCGAATGAAACAGCTTGTAGAAGCCAGGAAAGCTGGAAACTGTGGTGAATTGGTGATGCTTTTGCGATCTGGACTGTTAAGAAATTTGGGATCCATAGCTAACTCTGCTCTTTATAATCGCAGTTACTACGGAACTAAACTGTTGATTGAGGAATATATTACAGAAGTTATAACTTGCTTAGAGTTTATGGCCTCTAAGGAAAGTGATGACCATTTCAAATCTCCACAAGCTAAACTGGACTTTTTACATGATACAAGACAGAGTTTTGGAAGATCAGCATTGGCCTTACACGGAGGCTCTTTATTTGGAATATGCCATGTTGGTGTTGTTAAAGGATTGTTTTTACAGGGTTTGCTACCACGGATTGTATCAGGCGCAACAGTAGGCGCTCTTGTTGCTGCGCTGGTGTGCATTTTTGGTGATGACGAGCTGTTGGAAGTGCTGGACAATTTGGATAAGCTAATGCCCCGTGTTGAGGTGGCTCACAAGAGTAAGATGGAACGGATTATGACTGGTGAATTCCCTGGAGAGCTAATTGCGCTTGCAATTTATGTGAAAGAGTTACTTGGGGATATGACTTTTGAACAAGCGTATTTGAAAACTGATAGGGTTTTGAATATTACGGTAGCCTCTGACCGACCAAACTCAGCACCGAGCTTACTGAATTATTTGACCACGCCAAATGTTACAATTTGGTCTGCAGTGAATGCGAGTATTGGTACTGGTGTTCTATCTAATGATGTCACCTTAATGGCAAAGGATCACAAAGGCAACTTGAAACCGAGTTTATCCGGACAAGTACGATTTACTTCAGCTAACAAAGCTATTTACAATGACCGGGACTCTCCATACACTAAGCAGGCTGAGCTATTCAACGTTAGTAACTTTACTGTTTCACTTGCACGACCTTATCTCGCACCTCTGTTTGCAGGTGAGCAAACGTATCGAGGACGTGGAGGATGGCGGCCAAAGCTGTCCAAGGTTTTCAAGTTGGAGCTTCAGCATCGACTTCGGCAAATAGCAAAAATTGGGTTACTACCTGATATACTACATCGAGTTCTTTTAGATGAGAGAGTTCAAGGTACTGAAGATGTTACTGTAGTTCCAGAGTTGGATTCATTTATGAGAGATTTGATATTTTCTAATGGAGATGAGGGAGTAGACTACTATATTGGGATGGGTGAGAGAAGTGTTTGGCCATTTGTTAGTATCATATGGGCTAGATGTGCCGTTGAGTTTGTGCTAGATGATTTATACACGCGAGCGAGGAAGAAGCCCGTTTTTGGTTGAAGAATCTACGTAGAATCACAAACGAGAAAAATGTCAGTTTGACAGGTTTGAAAGCCGTTGAGAAAACGGTAAGGGTCCACATGTACTTCACCGCGCTAAACTGTCACCCAGCATTATCTAGGATAACGACCCCAAGTAAGATTCAAGCGGGGGCCCTCAGATTGTTGCAATCAAGCTGAACAAAGACGACTTAGAATTAGAAACATGGAAATATAGATGATCAATGTTACGCAGGACTCAAAGTTACATAGATGGAGACCACAAAATTGAAAAGCACGTCTGAGAAAGCGCGTAACTTCAATTAAACAATTAGTACCGATACTATATAGCATAATAGAATGTCAGTTTCAGAAGCAGCACAACAGTTGCATTTGGCAATGTTGACGGCACACAACTCAACGTACCTCTATTCGCAGGCGGAGTTACAAGATATGTTATTGGCGAAAGACCTCAATGTGCTGTTACAAGTGATACAAGAGTTAACAAATGCACATTTGATCAAACTTTCGCACGCAGAGAACGGGACTGTACTGTTTGGAGCAGTTAGTCTTTCAGAAGCCGCGTTAATTAAGAGTCTTTCAGTTGATGAAGCATTGATATATAGTTACATTTCAGAAGCTGGACGGAATGGAATCTGGACCAAAACGCTTCATTCAAAGACCAATTTACATCATAATGTAATATCGCGATGCTTGAAAGCGCTAGAGACGCTTCGCCATGTAAAGCAAGTAAAGAGTGTAAAGCACCCGACTCGCAAAATATTCATGCTGGCGGAGGTTGAGCCGGCGCTTGAGCTTAGTGGAGGTCCGTGGTTTACAGATGGAGAAATAGATACGGAGTTTATTGATAGTATGGCAAATGTAGTGTGGAGATATATTGAGAGCAGGTCATATCCTGAGAAAAATGAGGAAGGGGAGTTTAAAAAGGTATATGCTGCTAATTATCGAGGGTATCCTACGGCAAGTCAGGTATATGATTTTGTTAGAGATAGTGGAGTTGCAAATGTTGAATTAAGTATGCCAGATGTTAGAACACTTTGTGAAATGTTAGTTTATGATGATCGTCTTGAAAAAATTGATAATTGTTACAAGGTAGCATGGAAGAGTGTTAATGAGACACAAATCATGGCAGCAGACAGGCTTGATTTTGAATGGTGATTTAATTTTGGTGATTTAATTTTGGTGATTTGATTTTGGTGATTTGATTTTGGTGATTTGATTTTGGTGCTTAAATTTGAGTGGTTCTTAATATAATGATGGTTCTTAAATTTGAGTGGTTCTTAAATTTGAGTAATGATGCTTAAATTTGAATGGTGACTTAAATTTGAATGATAATGGACAATAAGCATATATTTGTAAATTTTGTAAATTTTATTGAAAGTTTTCGAAAATTACAAGATAAATTGGCATGATAAAGAGCCTTTTAATTTATTATTGAAACTAGTTTTTACGTTAGATGGTTCGAATATTTAAAAGTTAATAAACATGTTTGTTAACGAAATAGTATTGATTTTAGAGGGCTATATTGAATATAATGATGAAAAAAATTGAATCAATCAATATTATATCGATAAATAGTGTTAAATATTGATAAAAAATAACATTACATTGATTCAATATCAAATAATAAATTAATAGTCAAATAAAAAATATCAAAACATGAATTAAAAATATTATATCAATACTAAATTAGAAAATATCAAGAAAATCAATATTAAATCAATATAAACTGAATCAATACAATAATTTCTCATTTCATCCAGTTTCAATATAGCTCAGTTTATAATTTTTAAAGAAATACAGACAATAAGTAAAATCAAATAATAACACAGCACGAAGAACCCGACTTTCCACTCGACTTCTTTGATGATTCACCATTGTTCCTCTGTCCGGGTTGACCACTTTTACCTCCATTAATTGCACCCGACTGACGTTTTTCCCCCATAGGACCGCCACCACTGGTATCTGGCAGGGAAGGTACCACATCATCAATAGGTTCAAGACCTCTTTTCTGTGCCACTTTTCTAACCATCCACATAAAACCTTCTTCTACATTGACAGTCATTTTGGCACTCATTTCCATGAACCCACAATTATGCTTGTCTGCCCATTCCTTACCTTCTTCACTCTTAACCACACCACGACCCTCTGGTACCAAATCAACTTTGTTAGCAGATACTAGCTTTACAGCTGGTCCACGCGTGTTCTTTTCAATCATTTCGTCAAAGTAATCAAGGTGCTCTAAAGATCGTCTAGATGTCACATCGTAAACCAACATGTAACCATCTACATCAGCTCCACAAAGTGATGATAACATATCTCGATATTCTTCTTGACCAGCAGTATCAATAATGTCCAACCGAAAGTCTCGACCATCAATATGTCGTGTAGTAGAATATGAATCTTCTATAGTAGGATCATACTCATCAACCCATTTCCCTCGGATTAATCTCATTGTAATACATGATTTTCCAGCGCCTTTACATGTCAGTAAAGTTAAATTCATATCAAAAGACTACTCACCTCCATCTCCTAAAATCATAAACTTCATTTGTTCATCAAGAACAATAGATTTTTTTCCCATTTTTATCAACTCTTGTATATTAAAGATATAGAAGGAAAAAGGAATCTTGCAAGCTTTTAATCTCTAAATAAAAAAAGAATCTTGCAAGTTTTAATCTCTAAATAAAATAAGATTCAAGTTTTAATCTCCAAAAAAAAGAATCAAGTTTTAATCTCCAAAAGAAAAAAGAATCTTAATCTCCAAAAAAAAAATTAAATTACAAAACGAAATTAAACTTGATATTAATTCATATACATTTTTCACTTTTTCGCAAAATTGTAAAAAACTTATTTAAATGACCAATTCTCTTGAGGAATTCTTCCACGAAGTACAGGAATTTCAGTTCCAGGAACATAGACATCTTCAAACAAGATTTTGGGCTCAGCAGCAGGAGGAGGAGCAGCTTGAGCTTCAAGACTCTCTTGATCAACATAAGCACGAGCTTCCTTGTCTACCTTTTTCAATTCTTCTTCAGAAACAAGGTTCAAATCCAATAATCTGTGCTTAAGACCAGCAATAGGATCACTTTCAGATCTCATGTGCTGAATCTCTTCACGAGTACGGTAAGTAGTACCAGGATCAGACATGGAGTGACCACCGTATCTGTAAGTCTCATATTCAATGACCAAAGGACCTTTACCAGCAGAAGTCCATGTTTTGGCAAACTTGGTACCCTGGTAAACGGCAAGAGCATCCATACCATTGATTTTAAGACCAGGAATGTACTGTCCACGCTTGTAGTAATCAGTTAAAGCAGAAGAACGAGCAGCAGAAGTACCCATACCATACTTGTTATTCTCGCAAGCAAAGATACAAGGGATATTCCAAAGCTTAGCCATATTGTAAGCTTCAAAGATTTGGCCTTGATTAGAAGCACCATCACCGTAGAGAGCAATACAAGCAGCGTCTTCACCTCTGTACTTGTGAGCAAATGCGAGACCAGCACCAACTGGGACTTGAGCTCCAACAATGCCGTTACCACCGTAGAAGCCCTTGGTAAACATGTGCATGGAGCCACCTTTACCGTACGAAACACCAATACGGCGACCTAGGAGTTCACCGAGGATTGCTTTAACGGATGCACCACGCATGTAGGCAAAGCCATGACATCTGTAGGAGGTAATAACAGAATCCAGTTTGGTGATAGCGTGTTCGATACCAACTGCAACAGCTTCTTGACCAGTTGAAAGATGGCAGAAACCTCTGATTTTCTTTGCCTTGTAGAGGGCATCTGAAGCCATTTCTAAACGACGAACAATCACCATGTCCTTATACATTTGTAGCAGTTCAGAGGAAGACAGTTCTACTTCTAAGCTAGGGGAATCTAGTTCGTAGGTTGCGAACGAAGTTTCTGGGAGGGTGATGGTGTGTTTGGGGTCGGCAGCAGACGCCATTGACCTAGAGCCAGTTCTGGCTACTGAACAGAAGGGTTTAATGGAGTTAATACGGGAGATTGATCGGAGCATTTGGAATGGTTTGGTGATCTAGAAGAGGAAGGGGAGTGGTGGAGGGAAAAATAAAAAGACAAAAAATTTGAAAGCGCAAAAACCACCATTCTCTTTTTAGATAGAAGAGGGGTGATGACTTTTTTGGGCAATAAAAATTTTGGTTGGGCCGGTAGAAATCAACGGAGAAATTCACTAAAAAAAGGAGGGGCAATATAGGGTTGGGTAAAATGTGTAAAAAAAGACAAAAAATGCCTCAAGTCGGATTCGAACCAACGATCTCGTCATTACTAGTGACGCGCCTTACCAACTTGGCCATCAAGGCATTTTAATAATTGCAATCTGAAAGTGGATCCTATACAAATTGTATACAAGTCAAAAAAAAGTTTAAGTTATAAGTTTTATTTTCCGATGCACTTTTGAAATTTAAGTTCAAGTTATAAGTTTTATCTTTTATAAGGCTCAAAAACTACCTCACTTTAAATTAAAGTAAATTCAGTGAAAGCCGTTGTAAAAAACGAATGGAAAATTCTTTCAAGGGAATTGTATTTAAATAGTGAGACTTGATATATATTTAATGTTATATAGTATTTGTTTTTTTTCACAATGTTATAGTATTTGTTTTTTTTTACAATGTTATAGTATTTATATATTTTCACAATGTTATTTATATATTTTCACAATATTATAGTATTTACATATTTTCACAATGTTATATAGTATTTGTTTTTTTCCAAATTTTTCGTTTAAAATTCAAGTAAATCAGTGAAAGCTGTTGTGTCTAGAGATACACTTGCAATTATAGCGTTTTCAAATTTTACAAGTATTGTATGATTGAAATGTATAATTGTTTTATTCAAGTTTGTAATAGATTTTGAGTTGAGTGAAAATTTAAAAATGTCACAACTATAAACATGAATATTGCTTAGAGTGAAAATAATCTGACTTGATAAAGTATACAAACAAATGTCATTTATAAAATTATATTTGAACATGATTATTTTATGAATTTTTGATTTCAAGACTTTCATTTCATATACTTGATTTCAAGCTTAATTTCTTTAAAACTCACTGGTAATTCATTGAAGCTTTGCAAAAAATTTTAGTTTTCTAGCTCAATCAATATATTTACAACTTGAAATTTAGAAGTAGAAATTGCAATAACGTTTGTTTAGATATAAGAATACTTACTGGTACAAATTGAGTTGATTTAGACTTTGTAATAGACAAAAAATATTTGAGCCCATAAAAATTTACCAAAAATCAGAACATTTAAGAAAAACAGTTGATAATTAGAACGAGCTTTCAACAGTATTTTTTCTGTTGAAGTTGTTGGTTGAAGTTGTTGGTTGAAGTTGTTGGTTGAAGTTGTTGGTTGAAGTTGTTAGTTGAAGTTGTTGGTTGAAGTTGTTAGTTGAAGTTATTTATTGAAGTTATTTATTGAAGTTATTCATTAAAGTTTTTTATTGAAGTTTTTTATTGAAGTTATTTATTGAAGTTATTTATTGAAGTTATTTATTGAAGCTATTTACTGAAGTTGACGCTCTTCCAAGTATACTTTAATTGAAGTAGACTCTGATTGAAATTGACGCCCAAGTAGTCTTTAATTGAAGTTGACACTCATAAATTGACTGGATTTAAATTGACAAATTGACTTGATTCAAATTGAAACTTATAAATTGACGAGAACCAAAACTCTATTATCCATGTTTTCTCTCATGTTCCTCCCACCACTCTTTTTCTAAACCAAAAACTATTCATGAAAGAAAAACAAGATTCAATGCCTAGTACTATAAATACTTCTAATCAAGCAGCAGTATCAAATAATAATCCTGCATCAGACTCAGTAGAAACAATCTACATGGCTAAATGTATGGACCTAAAACGAAAAGTTTTGGAAATTG
Source organism: Geotrichum albidum (assembly GCA_003707475.1). Taxonomy (NCBI): domain Eukaryota; kingdom Fungi; phylum Ascomycota; class Dipodascomycetes; order Dipodascales; family Dipodascaceae; genus Geotrichum; species Geotrichum albidum. The sequence goes on along the minus strand of PPJE01000017.1, from coordinate 49,842 downwards.
AGCGTCACAATGAACTACTAAACCTATCAATCTCACGCACAAACCATGAACTAAAAAGATTGAAAATGGAAAATTTCGTCTTACAAGACAGATTGTATCGAGGAAAAGATATCTTATACTCTATACTGGGACCAGCTGAAGAAGATGATGAAGATGATGAAGATGATGAAAAAGAATTGGATCTAGATGATCTAGATGATGGTGATGACGATGATGATGAAGAAGATGATGAAGATGAAAATGAAAATTCAAAGAATAATAGACGAGGACACGTTCTAATCGCAAAGAAACCTGATCATGTCTCTGGAACAGACGATTCTTTTTCAACTCCAAACAAGAAAAAACCTCCAAGAAACCCAAATCTTCCGAAACGTCCTCAAAATGCCTACCTACTCTTTTGTGAACGCGAAAAGGAAAAATTCAAAAAAGAACAAGCTTCTTCAAGCTCTGCAAACGCGCAATCTACCACAGATTTAACAAAAGTCATGGTCGAAAGATGGCACCTACTCTCAGACATTGATAAACAGGAATATTTTGAATTATATGAAAATGACAAGGAAAGGTATGCTAAGGAAATGGTCGCTACGTTCCAAAATAGACGTCCTGAGACGGAAAGTGAGGAAATGGAATTAAAAAGAGCAAAGAAAACTTTGGATAAACTTGAAAAAAAGAGAAAAGTGCAACAGGAACAAGACCACGAAAAAAATGAAGATGAATCTGAACAAGCTGAATCTGAACAGCATGATGAACCAGAATCTGAACAAATCGAACCAGAATCTGAACAAATCGAACCGGAATCTGAACAAATCGAACCGGAATCTGAACAGCAAGATGAACCTGAATCTGAACAAATTGAACTAGATGAAGATCTCCAACCAGATTCTCAAGATGATTAAACAGAATTACTAAATTTACCTGCTGCTGCTAAATCAACAATCACCTAAAAAAAAATATAGTTAGTTAGTTGTCGCAATAATAATAATAAACTCACATTAATAATTGCAACAAGAATTTCGGCTCCAATCAATACAATCACAATGAATTCTAAATACTCTTCGTTTGCATGACTAAGTTGCTCCTTCAGCATTTGTAACAAGTCTGAAATCACTTCTAATCTCTGATTTAGTAAACTAACTCTCTGATTGATTTCAAGATACCCTCTTGTAGCTTGATATATGGGCTCTAAATGGGGTTCTGCCCACATTAATTCAGGAGAATCAAGTACTGAACCATGCAAATTAACATTGATTCTCAGAATAAACAATTCACCAATAGATTTCATAATGTTTTTCCTGTTCATACTAATCTTTCCCGTCAGGGCTACTTCTTGAGGAAAATCTTGTGTATCCTCAATAGTATTATCAACAAGCTCTTCAAAAAGTGAAATCTTGACTGATTGCGCCAAAGCATGCGAAATTGAAAGCTTCACCATATAATTTGAACCATCCCTCAATGTAATAAAATCATTATAGATTCTTGGCTGGTAACTCTTTGTAATATAATAGTTGAATTCTTCAACTTCAACATCTTCATCAGCAAGTTTTTCATTCTCAAATCTAGCCAATTCTTTTAAAAAACGCTTTTCTTCATCCTCAGTAAACCCCCAATAAACTACAACACCATATTCAAACAAAAAGATATCACTGTGTCCAGTCATTTCCACGTCAATCTCGCCTCCCTCGTCATCCAATCTCATTAACCCACTGCTGTCGGGTCCTTTCCGCTTGTAAGAATAAGTTGTATACAAACATTCATCAAACAGCTTGGGTGAAGCCTTGTGTCCTTTTCTACCAGACAAATAACGAGCTAGATCTTTCATTTTATAAGAGCTAGCAGTACAGTAAGCAGTAACTCTAGGTAAAACAGCCCGATGAGCCTTTCCCAATCTTTCAGCATCTTTTCTAGCTGGAGTGTCTTTGATCCTAGTGACCTGCGAATACACTTCACGGCCTGACTCTTCATTCCCGCCCAGGTCGGGTTCGTCAGGTAGCAGCTTCAACTTTTGAGTCGTATAAGAAGTTCTTTGCGGCCCTAATCTTGAGCTCGGTACTCTGTAATTAGCAGGAGGATAGTTGGAACGGGGAGTTACCACTGTTGGAGCTGAAGTAGTAGACGTAATAGACGGTCTATGAGACCCCTGAAGCAATGGTGTTGATTCGTGGTCATTAGAAATCAAACGTTCGTTAGACATTACAATACCCTATAACAAAATTTCCAATACTAGCAAAAAGGCTATCACTGGTACTATGCGAAAGAGGTTTAAAGAATGACGAGTTCCAATGAATTTTCTGTTCGGTATAAACACAATCTGCAAACATCTAAAAGCAGCTAGACCTTCAAGGTAAGGGTTTAGGGATAGGGTTCTAGTTGGGAGGAAAGGAAAAAAAAAAAACTTTAAAAATCAAGAAAAATTCGTAAATTTTAATTTTCAGTTCTTCTTGCTCTTCCCCTTCTTATTGCCGACTACCCATACCGAAACATAGCTCTGTGATACACTTTATAAAAATGAAATTTGTTGTTGTTTCCGGTGGTGAGTAATTGGCAAAAAGAAGCTTTGCGTAGCTTTCATTGTAAAATTAATACTAAATATGTTGATTTAGGTGTCATTAGTGGTATTGGTAAAGGTGTTATCGCCTCTTCTACTGGACTCTTGTTCAAAACTATGGGCCTAAATGTCACCTCCATCAAGATTGATCCTTATATGAACATTGACGCTGGTACTATGAGTCCGTTGGAACACGGTGAAGTCTTTACTTTGGACGATGGTGGTGAAGCTGATTTGGATCTTGGTAACTACGAACGTTACCTCAATGTCAGATTGACTAAAAAACACAATATCACCACTGGTAAAGTTTACCAACATGTTATTGAACGTGAAAGAAAAGGCGATTATCTTGGTAAAACTGTCCAAGTAGTACCTCATCTTACAAATGCTATTCAAGACTGGATTGAAGAGGTCTCTAAAATTGTAGTTGATGCAAATGGTGAAACCCCCGATGTTTGTATTGTTGAACTTGGAGGTACCGTTGGTGATATTGAATCTGCTCCTTTTGTTGAAGCTCTTCGTCAATTCCAGTTCCGTGTTGGTGTTGAAAACTTTGCCCTTATTCACGTTTCTCTAGTTCCCGTTATTCACGGTGAAAAGAAAACTAAACCTACTCAGGCTGCTATTAGGGATTTGCGTTCTTTAGGTCTTACCCCAGATATTATTGCTTGTAGATGTTCGGAAAAACTCGACACTGCTGCTATTGATAAAATCTCCATGTTTTGTCATGTAGGACCAAACCAGGTCTGGGCTGTTCATGACGTTAACTCAACCTATCACGTTCCTATTCTCTTAAAGGACCAAAAAATGCTAAAGTACTTTAGTGATCGTTTGAAACTCTCCGATATCATCATCTCCAAGGAGCGTCTTGATAAAGGAAAAGACCTTTGGTCTAGATGGCTTCAACTTACGGCTTCTCATGACCGTAGTTACGAAACCGTCACTATTGCTATTGTCGGAAAATACACTAACCTTCAAGATTCCTACATTTCAGTTGTCAAGTCTCTTGAACACTCTGCTCTCAGATGTCAAAAGCGTTTGTCTATATCTTGGGTCGAAGCAACTGATCTTGAGCAAGATACTTCTACTAGTGACAAGATTAAATACCACAATGCTTGGAAAAATGTTTGTGCCGCTGATGGTATTCTTGTTCCTGGTGGATTTGGCACTCGGGGTACTGAGGGTATGATGTCTGCTGCTAAGTGGGCTCGTGAAAACAACATTCCTTATCTTGGTATCTGTCTTGGTTTCCAAGTGGCAGTTATTGAGTATGCTCGTAATGTTCTTGGTTTGACTACTAATTCTATTGAACTTGATCCTGAAACTAAGGAGCCTGTTATTGTTTACATGCCTGAGATCTCAAAAACACATCTTGGAGGTACTATGCGTCTTGGTCTTAGACCCTCAGTCTTTCAAGATAACACTGAATGGAGTAAGCTTCGTCAACTTTACGGAGGTGTTAAGAGTGTTAATGAACGTCATCGTCATAGATACGAAGTCAGTCCTGACCATATTGAAAGACTTGAAGCAGCTGGTCTTAACTTCATTGCCAAGGATGATTCTGGTGAGCGTATGGAATGTATTGAGCTCAAGGGTCATCCTTACTATGTTGGTACTCAATACCATCCTGAATACTTGTCTAGAGTTTTGGATCCTTCCAGACCTATTCTTGGATTGGTAGCTGCCGCAAGTGGTGTTTTGGAATCAGCAATTGCTGGTGTCCAAAGTACTGATATTGCTAAAGGCGACTTTTAAAGGAAGAATCAAAAATTTTGTATAATTTAGAGATATTTGTATTATAATTTTTTAATTTATTTTTGTATAGATTTGAATAAACGGTTAATTCGCATTCGTCCAAGATGAGATGAGATTTAAATCTGATAATATAGAGGTTTTCATTCTATATTATTTATTTGTTTTATATTATTTATATTTTCCATTCTCTCATCCACCTTCCAGTTCATCTCTAATTGAAGCCTTCGTTGTGGCTGTTTTCCAACAGTTCGTGTCAACAGTCGCAGGTTTCACAAGTTACAGGTTCCTCGGTAAATCTTCAAGCCGTGCAATATGATGACTAAGAAATCATCGTTATGCATAAAACCAAACCAGTTGCGCTTTGGCTCTATTTCATCTTATAATCCCCCACATAAACAATCATTCCTTAGCTTGAAGACATAATAACGGTCTGCTAGGATATCTGTACTATCTTTGGCTTTAAACCAGTTAATACTGTTGTATTTAAATCTTGTATTCTCAACATGCTCAGCTCGCTATTTTCGTCTTGGAGAAAGCCCATCTCTAATAAAAGTGAGGCTGGAGGAAAGCATCACAAAGGCCACAATAAGCATCAGTCTTGGTCAATAAAAGGTAAAGAAAGTCTACTGGACGGACACTCTAAACACTCATTCTATCTCAATGAAGTACAAACAATCTCAAGGTCAAAGTTTCCAAAGGCTTATTCAACAGCAGGAAGTTTCAAGTCTAGACACGATGATCTCCAGCTTCAAAGTTATAATGAAGCTCCTCCTTATGAATCTGTTCAAGAAAAACTGTTGGCTTCAATGTTTAAAAAGAAAACTCGAACAATGCACAGAAGAGCTTCTAGAAACTCTCAGCCTGCCTATAAATCAATCTCAAGAGCGGCAACTGAAGTTGATGGCTCAGATATTCAAAACAGAAACTATTCATTTATGGAATCTCCTATAAAGCAGAAGCTTCATGTTTACGCTCAGTCTGAATACAGCCCGACAGTTAGAAAACATAGCGGGTTCAAAAACAATACCATTAAAGAAGAGGAAAATGACGATTTATTAGTATGGGGGATTCCTGTTCCAGAACAATTTGCAGAAGATGAAGAAGAGGAAGAAGGTGAATACTTCAACTCTGATTTTTCTGGATCTGATTCAATGTCTAATCCAGCGCAATCAGTCACTTATCGACAGCTTCTTGATCATTTCTCTAGTAACCCTATAAATGAGACTTGCTCAATATACGATAACTCGGCACTTCAGGAAACAAAACCTTCTACAACTGAAGCTCAAAAGTTCATGACCTTAATTTACATATTGTTTTTGACTTGCCCTTGGCCTCGCGAAAAATCAAATTCAATTAATGCAGCGTTCAAGATTCATCCTGAATATCGAAAAATATTGATTAGAAAAGCTCTTCTTTTATCACATTTACTTCACAAATCTCACAAACGAGTGTTCATCAAACCTCAAACAAACTCTCCAATATCTTCAGCCTCAACTTTAGTTGAAAAGATGGCTCGTCAAAAAGGAATTTATGCTCAGAGACAAAATGTTTACTCAGAAAAATCATCAAAGTCGCCCAAATCTCCTAGATCATCGCGCTCAATCAACTCTAAAGCATCCAAATTTTATTCCACCTTAGCATCTTTAAGAGAATCACCACGAGAAAAAACTTTAACAGATAATTCCTCTGATTGGGGATTCTAATTGAATTGATCGTAACCTGTTTAAAGATAACGTAAAAATGCAATTGTTCACTCTGAAAAATCTCCTAGCATTGATGAGACTTGAAAAAAAATCATCTTCCTACTCATATTAAAAATAAGAACAATTCTATTCAACTTAACTAAACAAATTATAAAAACACTATCATTCAATAAACAAAATTCTACCTTCTAGTAGCTCTTTCCCTTCTTTTTGTGTCTCTTTTCACTACTAACTTCCTTTCTTCTTTCCCTCTTACGGAAATTCTTCTTGATCTTCTTTCTAGCATAAACTTCGGGCTCTGCAACAGCTAAAACAGCTAGTTTTCGTTTACGCTCGACACGACGATCAATAACGAGTTGCCTGACTCTGCTGTAAGCTTGCAAATATTCAGTTGTTCCAACACGATTCTTAAGCATATCCATGGATTCTTGAGAAAGTGCTTTCAATTCTTTGAGAGTCTCGTCCGAATCCCTGATGAATCCCAATTCAAGTAAATTGTAAAATGCCAAAATAATTTCGTCTTGGACTTCGGTCAATGTCTCGGGTGTACAAAACTGAATGGCAGAAGCAAGGAATCTGATGGCACCTCGCTTGGAATGAATCTTTTCGCGGGCTCGTTTTTCGGAACGTAAAACTGACGAAACCTTACGAATCAACCAAAGAAGTGCCTTTTCATCAGACTGGGTCTCACTTTCATTCTGAACTTCTTCCTCTTCTTCAACAGAAGAAAGAAGCTCAGTTTGGTTCTTGTATAGAACCTGATGAGTGTCAAATTGCATTCCAATGTATACCAAATTTTTAACACACTGCAGAGCCAACTCTTCAGAAGTACCAGCAACATTAAGCTGTCTCACAATTTTGTAAGCCAGACTTTGGAGATCATCTACAGCAATAGCAGCAGGAACAGGTTTATCACTTTCTTTTGTATAGCTAAAAAGCATTCCTAAAAGTCTTGAGGCAGCTAGTCTCACCCAGGAGTGAGGATATAGAAGATTGCGCTCTGCAAGTTTCCATCTCTCCTCATAGCCACTGCTTTCAGAGAATGCACGAACAGGAGCAGTTTCAGCCAATTTAGAAAATAACTGAATAGAGAAATACACTGTGCTCCAGTCAATTTCAGCACCACTGTCAGGCAGAGCCAACTTGAGTACTTGAGTTATTTTTTCTTCAGCAGCATGCAATATCTCCCTATTCTTTGCGGTACCTAGTTCACTGAAATATAGGCTGGTAACCTGCAAACCGCCTCTTAATAACGTGGCTTCAGATGCGGGAGACTTTTTGAGCCATGATAAGATGTAAGAATCGATAAAATCGAGTTGAGTTTGGCCAGCACGAGACAGAAGTTTTCTAACCAAAAGAGATGCACTTTCTTTACATTCAGAAGAATCATCCGAGAGAATTACCAACACAAGAGCAACAAAAAAGGATGTAGTAATATCTTCAAGATGGACATCATCAATTCTCACAAGTAACATATTAATTAGCTCCATGACAGACAAACGTCCGTCAACAGCTGGATATTGAAGATTTCCAACAAGAAATTTAAATTGCTTTCTAAGACGGTCTTTTCCTTGAGGATATTCAGTCAAAAACTGATAGAACACTTGACGGCAGGCCTCTCTGATATGTGTTGTTTGATTTGTGACCATTACATGGGCCACTTTATCCATAGCATCATAAACCTCAGGAAGGACAATACCCCGAGCCAAAACTGCTTTGATAAATGAAAATGCCATACCTTGACGATCAGGTTCCTCCAAGTCGGGCTTCATTCTTTCTAAAATATATCCAAGCGCAATTTCAGGGATCTCAATTTCAGTCTTGAATCTAAGTGCAACCGATATGAATCTTAAAGCAGCCATACAAAGTTCAGTATTTGTGCTTGGTGAATTTTGAATGATTTCCAAAGCAGCACGAATGTACGATAACAGCTTGCTGTCAACATCAGGAATGGGCAACTTTAAGATAAGAGTGAACAATTTGAGAGAAGAAATCTGGACGTCCTCAAATGTAGATGAAATTCCCTCTCCAACAAAAGGAATGAATCCCATAACATTTTCAGCTGTGAGGAGTTCATCATGTTTACCAAGAACCTGTCTAACAGTTTCAAAAACAAATTTGACCAAAATATGCAAATTAAGAGTGTGGAGTTTGGGCTTCTTGTAATTATTGTTAGCAGAAGCCTTAGAATCTAATGAAACAATGAAATGAGACTCAGGGTCTTCAGTATACATGGCATCTTCAGCTTCGCGATCTTCTAAAGCTTTTCTAGCTGCAGTTTCCTCGGCTTCAATATCATGGCTAACTTTGTACATCTCATAACACATAATAAGTATGTCTCTTGATCCAGCGTCAACATTGAGATGCAGTCCTGTGGCTAATCGTCTCAAAAGCTCTTCAATCTTTCTTTCTACCTTCAAGTTAAGTTTTTGGAATAATAAAATAGACTTGATAGGTTCAATCATAATAGTGAACTTGCGAAGACTGATATTTCCCGCAACAATTTCACCAGTATTGAAACTCTTGTGTTGCTTAACTTCCTTCATTTTACTGACATATCCATCAGCATCTTTCTCAGAGCCAGTGGCACCAAAAGTATCTTCCATGATAATTTCTGTTAAAATTTCCAAAGAATCATCCAAGTCACCAGGTCTGATAGATGGGAGTAATTCCACGAGAAGTGAATGAACAGTATATCCAAGAACATGTAATTGCGAACCACGGCGTAAAGCGCCTTTGAGTTCTTTTAGAATGAAATAAAGATATTTGGGGCCCAAGAGTTTAGCGACAGTATTAAGAACTTTTCGTAACATATCTCTAAGTTCTTGTGCTTTTGATCTTAAAATCTGACAAAGCGTTGTTAGAACACCAGGGATCTTGAGAATCAAAAGCTCATGAGGAAGTGTTTTGAGAAATTTAATGATAGGAATTGACAATGGTAATCTGATACTCAAAGTATCCTCCTGCTTGAGATTGAGAGTTTTGCGGATAGTAGGAACTATATCGTTGATAATAAAGTTATTCAACTTATCTTGAGAGGGAAGATTTTCAGATAAACGAATTGCTCCTGGAAATGGCTCTTTCTTTGATTTAGTTTGAGCTTCAACAATTTCTTTATCTTCTGGATTAATCTTTACCTTAGAAGAAGGATCTCCTAAAGATTCTGCTACCGCATCAACCAATTTCACACTTATCTTGATACTTTCAGGGCGACTGCTTAAATATGAAACGTAACGTTTAGTGATTGCACGGTATTGATTAAATGAAAGATGTCTTGTCAATGATCCAATCGAAACAATGGTGTCTTGTGAAAGTAAGCCCTTTGAATCTTTGTCGTCAACAAAGTGTTCAATAATGGGAAGTATGTAATGTGCAATATTACCATCTCTCAATTGCATTTGATCGGCAAAAATTGCCAAACGTCTCACGGCTCTTTGACGTCTGTGAAGTTGAATGTGTAAAACGTTATTGAAAAAGTCGGCTTCAGCATCACCACCGAAAGTCAGACATTTAAGATCTTCAAATCCTTTGTAGTAGTCTAAAGTTCGCACCATATGTCCGAAAACATTGATAAATTCACCTCGGAAAACCTCATTAGTATCTCTGAGTCCAATCTTCAAAGCTGGTAAAATAATATCTTCAAGAAGTTTGATAAAAGGATCAGCAGCTTCTTGAGAATTTTGTCCAGAAATACAGTCAACAAATCTTCGTACTGAATACTCAGCATTTGAACGAATGGAAAGTTCTTCAGGATCTTTCATGAAAAATAAAAGATTGTAAAGCAATGGCACCCATTCTTCATGATTGATATCACTATAGATGGTTTCATTTAAGAATGCAAATGTGTCCAATCTCATATCAAAATCAGGTAGATTAAGACGTTTGGTTGAATAAGCATTCAGACCAGTAATAAGCTTACCGATTCGAGCATATTTGGGAACACGAACACCGAAAACGCCATAAAGCTCACATAGCCCTTGACGAGCATATCTGTCGCTGATTTGTTTGAACATTTTCGCAAGACTGAAATAAGCGGAAATAAGTTCATGTTCTTCAGCAAGGTCACTTGCAAGCATGGCAGAGAGACATCTTAAAATATCACCCTTAATTTTGAGAGATACAGTTTGTGTAGACCGCTCCATTGCGTTGATACAAACAGCGACTAACTGTTTACGAACATCATTATCCTTGACGTGACCACCAGAAGCTAATTTAACGAGAAGAGAAGATTCTTTATCAAGAAGTTGCACAGTTGAATTTCTGCTAAAAAGATGAGGTAATTGAGATAAAATGATGGGAGCACCAGTCTGCACAATGACTTCCCAAGCATCTAAATTGATCAGCTTAGCATCACCATGCCATTCAATAACATTAATCATGGTTTCAATTACAGTTGTGACAACTGCATCTTTAACACGCTGATCAACAACACATCCAAAAAATGCGCTTATAATACTACCATTATCAAAGGCTAGATATTGAACAAGTTCAGGACGGGTAGAAATAGTAACAAACAGTTTAACTATAGACGAAGGGTTTTCCAAGTTCTCAACAGCAAAATTAGGAAGTCTTGGTTTGATAAAATGCTGATAGATGGTTGCAAAATATGGGGACCAGCTAGAAACGTTGTTCATAATTCTGAAAATCAATTCTAAACATTTGGAACCAGTTTGTCTAATAGATCGAACTGTTTTGATAGCAATAGAGCCAGGTTCTAAGTCTCCAACATTTTGAGATGTGTAAAGTGAGAAAACAAGTGACTCCATAATTATGTCTAAAGAAGGTTGAGCTTTAACGCGTAAAACCTCAAGGATTTCTTCAACCATGGTAAGGAAACCAAGTTCTCTTCTAAGAAAGTTTTCTTTAGGAATGACACTTGCCAGTTTCTCATCAAATTCAATAGAATCAACTTGATATTCGGAGAATTCTTTGAAAAATCCTGAGGCATGAAGCTTATCTGAAGCAAGAGATACAAATAATTTAATATATTCAGGCTCAACGTTCATAAGAGCATTCAAAACTGCAAATCTTCTTCCTTGTCTGCTATTTCCAGATTTTGAAACTTGAGCACGACCAAAAAGAATACGGATAACAATGGGTAGTACCACATCCCTGTCGTTTTCGTGAATAGTCTCTTCGTCTTCACCAGATTTTCTAAGCAGAAGTAAGCACTCTTCTTTAAAACGAATATCGTCCAACAAAGCATTCAAACTATCAGAGTATTTCTTCAGAGTAGTGTTTTTATAAGTAAGAATACACTTTAAGGCCACTTGTTGAATGTGAGATAGCCTGTGTCCCAGAAGATATAAGTATCTATCATAAAGCTCATCGCCTCGATAAATACCTCTGGGATTTTTAAATAAAGAAAATAGCTCTAACAAACTCGTTCTATCTTTGAAATTCCATGAAGAACCAATCGGACCTTCACTTTCTTCTTCATCATCTTCGTTCTCATCCCATAAAACGTATGGAACAAGAATTCTAGATTGCTTCTCAGCAACATGAGGAATGGTTATGAGAACTTTCAGAGCTTGTGATCTCAAGTTAGATGGTTTGGGCTCCATAATCACCTTTTCTTGTACGTAATGGCTCATAGTGGAAGAAATGTTGAAATATTCAAACAAACTGTTATGGGCAAATATTGTAATGAACTTCAAATTGGTGCATCCTGGTTCTCTGTATTTGGATGGCTCTTCAGAAAAAGCGGGTTCTATATCATTGAAAAGTTCCAATTGTACTAATGAAGCGTTTTCTGGAGAAATCCAAGAAAATGCAACATCCCATACAGTTTTGGTATCTTTTTCAGTTAATTTTGTTAAAGCTTCCATAGAAGATTCCCATACAGGCTGGAAAGAAACAGTCAGTAAACCAAATAAATAATGAGGAACAATGCGATCAAGTGCAAATTCAGTTCCTGTCAAAGTGAAATTAGTACCCAAATTTCTGATATGCATTTGAAGGGTTCTGGCATTTGCCAAGTCGAGAGGTAGATCAGAGATTTGTTGACATTGAGAAAGCAGTTTTGGAACAGCGACAGAACGAGAAGTGTACAGTTGAGATGCAATATTAAGTGAGTTTTTGCGAACTTCGCTTGAATGCAGAGACATATTGAATGCAAGCTGTTCAGTTAACACCTCGTACTGTTGCTGGGTCACTTTTTCTGTTTTGTTTCGGATCATTGTGCTAAGAACATCAGAGACACCAATTAAAAGATCATTTGAAACTCTCACATATTTGAAAATTGCAACAACAGCTGGGAGTACTTGATCCTCAAGATTATTTTCAACCATTTGCATATTTGAAAAAATACTCAACAGTTTGCCAATTAGTGAAGCAGTCAAAGTTGTATAAGTATCAGTTTCTTTAGTCAGTACATTAAAGATTGAGAATAATTCGTCAAACAAAAGTTTCTTCTCTATAGACACTGAAGCTCTAAGAATTTCCAAATTCCACCATAATTCTTGTAATTCTGAGTTATCTGTGACATTAGTTGATTTCGCGAGATTTTGTGAATAATCCTTTACACTTTCCACAGATTTGCTAATGAATTTGCTAGTTACACTCAATCTCAATTTTCCAGGAACAGGTTCAACACTATTGTTCATTAAATCAGCTTTTTCAAGCTTAAGAACGAAGAATCCCATTGCATTTCTGTATCTTTCATTTTCTGGATCATTCATGAATTTTCCCACATATGGAATAACAAAATTCTTGAATCTTTCACGGGCTTGTTTCAACAAGAGCTGAGAAAATGGTAGAAATAAGCTACCATCATTGAGAGTCAGATATTTTGTAAGAACTTTGCTATGAAATGAGGTTGCCGATTTCAAGTCGGATGATTGAATAAGAGCGCAAGAAGCTTCAAGAAGAGCATGTAAAAGATGATGATTCTCATCACAAGAAGTAATGCTATCCGTTTTATCCAACAAAGTCAGTAATCTGGAATAAAGAGGATCCCAAGAAGTCACTCTTGATCCTTTTCTGAGTCCAGATAATGCATGAAGAAGTTTAGCAGGTAAAATGAGATCGTCGTATGTGAGGGACTCAGAGCTGTCAAAAATGCTGTCGATAAATTGAAAGGCTCTGGCATAAAGAGGACCAGCGGTATCAGAGGAAGTATGCTGGAGTAGTGAAACGTAAATATCTGACATTGCATCTGCAATATATGGGAGGAAATCTTGAGGAAGGTCTCTTATGGTTGCAAATAACGCATCCAAGATTCCACTAGATCTTGAGTGTAAATTTGTTCCTGTACTTTTCATACTCTCTGCAAACAACAGCACCACGCTTGTGTAGAATTGCTCAACTTTCAAAGTACAAACTTCGTTAATTATGTGTTTGGTGAAGTCGTTTAGCGACTTTCCAGAGCTCTTTCTGACCAGGAACGAAAGAGATTCGGCTGTGAATCTAGATACAAAATATTTCTGGTGGACTTTACCGAGGAGAGGCGAAATCAAATCGTAAGTAGGAATAAGATTTGTTGTCAATAATCGCGAGAGGTATTTGAAGAGGTATGCTAAGCAATTGAATGTCCATTCTGTGACTTCAATTTGGTGTTCCGTAGTCAGACTCATCAGCGCAGTTAAAGTACGGCCAAAGTAAGGTTCGAAATCAGGGCCCAAATCGCGAGCCAACTTAGTTACCAAGCTGTTCAAGTCAGTGAGACGTTCAAAATATGATTTGAGAGGTACTTACTCTAGTAAAGATTCTAAAGAGTGTTCATCTTTAAGTTCGATATACTTGATTAACAGATCAACAATTTCTTGTTTATTGTGAAGAATAAGAGGCAAAGACTGGCAAAGTTCCTGGCATTCATGCACAAAATCCGCAAAAGAAGTTGATATATTGAGTTCTGCCCAATGGTTGAAAGCTGTTAGAAAGTAGGAGGTTTTGGCATTCTCAGCTGGACGCCAGCCTACTCTTCTAACGGGGTCAATTTTGATGCGATCGACTCTATTCCTGAACGTCACGAACTGGAGGAACAAAGTTAGCATTGAAATCTCGAACTGTGTTCATCTACATACACCATGCTTTCGTGAGGACTGCGTCCCGCTTTTAGCTGTTTTGCCCATTGTTACAGTTGTAGTTGGACAAAGTATGATACTAAAGTTCTTCTTAATGTCTGAAAAAAATTTTAATTCCTCCCAAATATGTGCGCCGCAATTATTGATGAAATAGGAAATTTATTGTCCCAAATTCTTGTCTACAAATATATTTGAATAAAAATATTGAAAACACTGTGGATGATAATTGAGTGAGTTTGTGTGAATAAGTAGATTCCACTAGTTTTTAAATAAAAAAACATTTTTTAAAAAAATCGACATCAGCAGGATTCGAACCTGCGCGGGTAAAACCCAAAAGATGCCTGAAATTTTAATTCAAGTCTTTCGCCTTAACCGCTCGGCCATAATGCCTAGTGCTGAAAAAGAGCAATTTTAGCAAATCCTATTTTTACGATTAATTTTTGATGTTAGGGTTTTTTTGTTCAAGTTAACATTGTGATCAGATATTTTGCAGTAGTTCTAGACACATTGTTGGAGTTTGCTAGTTAAGAAGTATTTAAATAAAAAAGAATTTTTTCTTATACAATAGACAATTAACAGAGAGTCAATAATGAATAAGGGCCAGAAACAAATATTGGGTGTGTGGATAATGACGATTACTGCGATCATTTCCTGCCTATCAGCACTATACTCATATTTTTACATTCACAGAGTGCGAGACTCGTTGACACCATCTCAGTACAGAAACAGAGCTAAAACTGTTTTGTTAGGAACAGTTGGAGTTTCTGGGATTGGTATGATAACAAGTGCGTGGATTGTAATGCCTAGTTTGTTACTGAAGGGTGTAGGTGTTATTGTAGGTATTCTCTGTTTGGTATTTTGTGTAGCTGCTTACATGAACATTGGACAATCTAGAGCCATAGAGATTCCTATGGATATCTAAACAATTTGTTGCATCTACACTATTAAGAAAGTGTTTGGTTTTTTGACATAAAACCCAACCCAATGATAAATGGTTTAAATGTGTTTTTAATATATTTAATGTATAATATTTTGATAATATGATTTATTATATCATATTACATATTTTCATTGATAATATCTTATTAACATGATTTATTATATCTTAATATATTTTTATTGATAACATCTTATTAATAAGATTTTACAAATCTTATTAATCAAGTTCATAATATCTTATTAATTTAGTTTTTAATATCTTATTAATCAAATTTAAAATATCTTACGAAAATTTAATGGCCAAGCGTTATTAATAAGATATCAAAAAATACCTTACTAATACAAAAACTATGAAACAGAATTAACCAATCAGTCCTAAAACTTGAGCCTAACCCTACTTTCCAATTTGGGATTTGTAATTTTCAAGCGTTGAAGTTCAAAATCAGTGTTACATGAATAATATAAACATAAAAAGACATTCTTCATTTATATTATCTTCATGAGAATTTAAGAAGAATTTAAGAAAATAAAGAAAAAAAATATAAAGAATATTGATTAAAGTGAATAATTCAAAATAAATTTACTATTTGAGAGCTAATTAAGTTGTCTAGATGAATGTGAATCAATAATAAATCCAAATTCAGTAATTTATATCAATTCAAATTCAGTAATCTGTATCAAATAAATTCAAATAAGATAAAATAAAATCAAATAAATAAAATCAAATAAATAAAATCGAATAAATAAAATCAATAAATAAAATCAAATAAATTCAAATAAATTCAAATAAATCCAAATAAATAAATCCAAATAAATCCAAATATATCCATAACAATAAATGTCATTAAAAATTCACAATTGCAATAAATAAATAAATAAACAGACGAAATAAAAAGAGTAAAACAGTCAATATGCGAAATCTACATAAACATTCGCTTTCTACCTCCATAACTCTCTTCCTCATCCCTACCTCTAGAAATTTTACCACTATCAGCTTTGCCATTAACTCGACCACCAGCTAAACAAATCTCCCAAAAAGTGACCAGCACTTTGACCTCCTCCTCATTGAACCGTGAATTGCGTCTCACCCGCCGAACCTCATTGACAGCTTCACCAACACTTTTCCCAGAACAATAAATCAAAAAACACGCGCCAACTAACGCGCTCATTCCATCTCCATCTTCACAGAAGACTAGACACTCAACCCGACCATTCGATGCTGCCTGGCAAAGAGTAATGGCCTCGCAAATCTTGAGCAATTGAGAGACGCGTGAAACCCGAACAAGAGGGTCATACGACAAACAACGATAGATGGGAGAAACACCATAAGTATGCGTAAATAACGCTGGAACGTGTGTCGAAACACAAATTAATAGTCGAATACCCGCATTTTTTGTCAAGAATTGCGTATCTTTGAGCAATGATATTGATCCCAAATGAAATCCTGGTGCAAGTTGTGTTCCCTGTTCGGGTACTGCCGGAACATAAGAAGAAGGTAAATGATCGTGAGTGTTGTAAGAAATGGGAATAGGAGAGTACATGATTGAAGAATGAAGAAGAAATTTAAAAAAAAAAAAAGTCGAGTTTTATTTCGTAAAAAAAGTATTCTCACAAAGAATTGAAAATTGAAAAAAAATATTAAAGAAAGAAATTTCCAACTCCACAAAATTTTTCTTCGTCTTTCAACTTTTGGTCACGTGATGAGAAATATCACAAAGACCATGAAACAGAACTGGAGCTGAGTGCGAGGTCACATGATATTGACAGAAGTTGCTGTAGCAGGAACAATGCATTGTCATGCAGACACTGCCATGGAAACGTGAGGCGTGCATAAACATGTTGTCATGGAAACAGGGTGAGGAAAGCGAAAGTTGTTGTGGAAACAGGGCAGGGAGCAATTGTCATGGAAACAGGGGAGAAAGCGATTGTCATGGAAACAGGGCAAGAGACAATTGTCATGGAAACAGGGGAGGAAGCTATCGGGTAGTGAGGACGAGACGGGGTGACCGAGGTCATTTATTCGGGTGGCATGAAACTCATCGGACTATGTCTAACTTGGCTGGGTTGTGTGTCGAAAGTTGAAAGGTCACCTAGAGAGGACCTGCATGAATATGTGTGGGACAGTTCGAGATCCAACAAGAATGTAGGAAGAATGATGAGTGAGTAAAGAAGTTTAACCCTGGCCCGTTCAAAAACACATGGGTTTCATTCTGGTTCAGGATCCTGGTTCAGAGTTTTGTTCATAGTTTTGTTCAGAGTTTTGTTCAGAGTTTTGTTCAGAGTTTTGTTCAGAGTCTGGTTCAAATTTTAGAGTTCTGGTAAAGGGTTGTTTGGAGTTATGGTACAGGGTTGTTTAGAGTTGTAGTTCAGAGTCTGGTTCAGAGTCTGGTTCAGAGTCTGGTTCAGAGTCTGGTTCAGAGTCTGGCTCAGAGTCTGATTATAGAGCCTGGTTTAAAGCCTGGTTTAGAGCCTGGTTCAAAGCCTAGTTAAGTCCTAGTAAAGTCCAAGTTGAATCCTAGTTGAGTCCTAGTTAAATCCTAGTAAAGCCTGGTTCAGCTCAAAAATCTTGGGTTCATTTTCTCATAGTAATCAAATAATGAAATCTCTGGTCTCTAAAATAGGCTCGTTGTAAAGCAGGACTATTTATTATCGCGTTTAGACCTTTCCCGTGAAACCTTCTTACCTGCCACAACAATAAAATTCATTCCAATGTCAGCACGCTTCTTACGCTCTTCCCTGTTTAAATCTCCTGTTCTAGGTGGCATTCTACTGGGCTCTCTAGCTGCTCAGCACCCCACATTTTCTCCTTTCCGTCCCATCTACAACCAGTCCACAACTTACCGGTCTCCTGTGTTTCATCCATCAACTCAGCCTAAACGCAGACTCAACTACCGAAACATCACCTTAGGAAGCCTCGCTGGTACCATCACTGGCATTCTTCTAGCTAAAATGTACAAGTTGGCAATCGCAGTCGGCGTGGTTCTGGCTGCTGCATACAAAACTTTGGAAGCTAGAGGACTCGCAATTGAAATCCCTTCAACCTGGAGAAATAAGCTCATAAGCCTGGAAGACCCTGAATTCAAAGTCTCATTCTTATTGACTCTAGGTATTGCTGTATTGCCGTTGTAAAATGTACATCTAGTTATCATTCATTCCAAGTGTTGATTCTTATATATCTTCAATACAACTACATCAATTCTTTAATAATTTACCCTACTTTTAGTGTCTTGTTTTCAGGGTTAGGTTACATTTCTTTTTGCTTTGTCGACATGTAGATTCAATATTGTTACTTTCAGTCTTTCAATCAATACATTTTAGCTGTTCAAAAACAATTTTTTTAAGTTAAAATCATATTTAAATAGATTTTAATGCGTTTTTGTTGTGCTTACTAATGTATTATATAATACAAAATACGAATATATAACAATAAAATTTTTTGTTAACACATAAGGGCGTATGGTGTAGTTGGCTATCACGTTCGCTTAGCATGCGAAAGGTCTCCGGTTCAACTCCGGATTCGTCCATTTTTTGAGAATCCATTTTTTATAGGGACTCTACATGTTAACTCTCGTAATTGAGATGTTTCGTATTTTTCAATAATGCTGAGGTGAGTTGAAAAACATTTAAAGTGTATTCTTCTGAATATTCATTGTCTATAAATTTTGAAAAAAAACTCAATGTATTAATCAAGCTTTAGAATTTGAAGATTTTTTCAAAATAGATATAAACAAGAATTTTTTTAATTTTTTTGGATTTTGACAACTAGAATGAAAAGTTATAGAAAAGTGAGAATATCCTGGATAAAAATTATACAGTGCCCATTATCTGATCTTGAAAAATTTCCTGCAAAGTGAATAAATAAATTCACAAAGAAAAAACAATCCAGCCATTGTTACAGTTTGAGCTTTTGAAGACCACTATTCAAACCACAAAAACTCTGTAGAGTCAAGAAGTTGCGGCATCTGTTTCTTTTCATTCCAGTATTCCACTATATCAACTGCTTTGGGCTGAGGATCACTAGCTTTGGTTTTCTGGGTTTCATATTTATGAAATTTCTTTAAAAAATTTGGAGGTTTTCCAGGTCTAATAATCACAAAATCAACTACCGAGTGTGGCTTCCATGACTTGGATTTTTCAGCTAAAAATGCGTTTGTAATCAGCTCAATGGCTTCTTCTTTAGAAAGATTATTTTTCCAGCCCTTTTTTAAAACTTCATTCACTGTGACTTGTTTTGTTCCAACAGTTATATACCATGCACACTCAACTACTCCTTCTTTATACGCTGTCACTAATCTAATTCCTTTAGAATCTTTTCCAGCTATAATGACACTGTGATTTCCTAGTTTTTTTTGACGAAACAAATAATCAGAAATTGTGTCTGTGCACTTATTAACACTACTTTCATTGCCAAGCTCCAGCTCCATTTCAAACAAAACTTGTTGAACTGCTGTTTTCATTTCATTGGGAAAACCATTACCTGCACACCATATTTCTGGAGTGATTTGTAAATGTTTTTCAAAAAATTCTGTTTTTTCTCCATAATTTTCATCAACTGCCAGAATAACTCCACCATCAAATTTCAAACCAATAATGGTAATATTGGATCCTGATTTATTCATAATTTATATTATTTGTAAAAATTCTTCAAAAAGCTAAAGGAAAAATGTTTCAAAAAAAGTCGATTGAATGAATGAAACACTGAGCAATTAAAGAATGAAAGATTTGTGTTGATATTGAAAGATAATCTCACGTTAATGTATTTGTTATGACTAAATACAACTTAAAGTAACTTACTAGTACAACAGATCTTAATTTCTCACACAATTTGTGTGTCGACAAAAACACAAAATTATTTTGTGTTTTACTTGTCTACAATGAGAGATAAAGACTGAATTTTTAGATTTCAGTATTTTTAATCAAGATCAAACAATTAAATCAGTCTTTAAATCATGAATCTTCAGTATTCTAACGGTAATATCGCTTCAATGCCTCTACTAATGCTAGACCGGTCTCCTAAAAACGAAATCGAATTCATTTTAGATACTTCAACGAACCTTCTTTATAAGCAATTATCATATCTTCAAATGACTCTTGATAGTTATTACCGAACCCAATGCCCATTTCAATACTACAAAACATTTTTGCAAAATTTGAACACAAAAAAGGTTACAGAGTTTAAAGATGCTGAACAAAAATATACACAGAAAGTATATAAAGTGCTAGCTACTTTGATCAAAGATATTTGCCGAGATGTCAAGTTGAAGTATGTCAAAGTAAATTTCATGGAGAACAAAAAAAATGAAAGCAATGAAGATACGTTGAAAAAGATGCAGCAGTTTCTCATTGATGATCAGAATTCCAAAATACTAACCTCTATCTACATTTTTGAAAAAACATGGGCTCAAATAATTTCTAAAGTTCGTCAACAGTTGACAATCATTTTTGAAGATTTGGAATTAGACCATCCTAATACTATTCATACTCTATTGCCAGAAAGTTTAATCTATGCTATGCAATCAATATCTGCCAATGCAAAAGAATCTGTAGAAGGCGACCTTCAATTTAATACTGAAGAGCAGTATCAATCCAGTGCATCAATGAGTGATGCCCCTTCACAATTCTCGAATTTAAACAATTCAGCCGGTTCATACACAACAATTTCTCCTGGCGACCCTAAGGATGGTCAAATGAAACCAAATAATGACATTTTTTATAGCAATGATTAGCTAGGTCAACATTTCTACCTATAATAATCAAAATAAAGGCAAACTTTATAACGAAGATCAAGATTTGTTAAGACATTGAACAGTCTTAGAAAACCGTGGAAATTATTTTTTAAAATATCTTGATCGTATCTTTGAAAACCATGGAATTTATTGAGATTCCTTGATATATTGATCACATCTTTGACAAAGCTTATTCAAATATTTTATTGCAATGAACCTGAAAATTTAGAGAGATTTTCTTAAAGGAAGTTATCTATTTCCCAAAAATTATCTTCATTTATTGAATCTACAAATCCTCTTAGGTAAAATGCAAAAAATGTCTATATCTTAACGATGGAATGTTCTCTAACGCTCCAAGTATCGTTACTCACACTTTGAAAAACTGCGCCAAACACATATTCACCAGATATGATGACAATTCCTCCAATCTTAAAGCTTCTTGATTGACCAGGATCCAGATCTATAATTGAAATTTGCTGTGCACCATTCCAGATGATTTCATCATCCATTTCTTTTTCATATCTCCTGGACGGGACAAGCCGCAAAATACCGTTCAATTGTCTATTAGTCCCATTCTCTATTGTTAGCGTAAGCTCGAGGAAATCTTGATTCTTGTCACAATCGCACAAAATGTCCAATTTCACCGAGTCAAATTTAAGTATGTGAATCATTTTTCCCGAAAGTCTTATTCCTCTCAATTCTAAATCACCATGCCTCAATCCATCTTCCGTGCTCCAGGTTCCTCCAATACTTTTGAGCAATGCATCTCTATACCAAAATGCATCTCTAGTTTTTCTAGTTGCCATATGCTCTACTAAGAATTGCTTCTTGGATAGATTGGGGATCTGTTTATTAAGATCCTTTTCTAATAACGAAATCCGTGGCACTGGAAGAAGTATACGTGCAGTGCGACCAGAGTGAATTGTTGTTTTAGTGGTTAAGATACTCCCATTAGTTGCTATACTCCATAAATCAGCATTTAGTGTTTGAGTCCAAGTGTTTCTTAGATCAATTACTAGTAAACAGTGGGCAAGAAGTAAGTTAGATTTTTTCAAATCATCTAAATGAGCAGCAGTCGACTCAGTAAAATTTTGATCAGCGTGAAGCGGGATCACATCACATCCCGCCAACTCAATACTAGAGTTGACAGTTATTTTGAGAGGTAATGTAATCAATCTAGTCCAATTCTGGGATTTAGAAGATGAGTAGTCAATTTGTATTTGCCCTTCAGTCATTCCTCTTTTCCCTAATACTTCAATCTCAAAGGTTTTTGTACTGTGAGATTTAACACCCTCTTGATCCACATTTTTCCATTTAAGCGCTTTTCTATTAAATAAAAAGTACTCAATTTCATACACTTCATCCAATGGCAATTCTTTATTAGTCAGTGCAACTTGTAATGGCTGAGATGTAGAGTCCCAAAATTTCAAGTCTACCATTCCAGCATGAACGTCTGATATATTTGCAATTGTAAATGTGAAAATTTGTTTTTCACCTTCAAGCAGCATAATCCAGTTATCTTTCGTGTCCATATTTTTGAGGACCATCACAGGCTGTGCCTCTATAATGTTGATTTCGAGGGTTCTGTTTTCGCTTGCTGCTAATATCTCATCGATACCTCTTTCAACGCCCGAAAAAACTCCTAAATTTTTAACCTTTTCCTCAATCAAAAAATCTCTTTTCTGTATCAATTTAAATAGATCAGGCTGGCAATGAGCTACCTGTATATAAGCTCCTACAATCTTCATTAATCCAACCCCTAAAGGAACTCCAGGTACCGTGACATCGACGACAGAGCTGGGAGAAAGGTATTGATTTTTAATGCCTGCTTTGACGTCAACATCTTCGGATACCAATACTAGTTCTTTGATTTGAACTTCAAATGCAAAAGGATTTTGAAGTTTAACAGTGAACTCCACTCGTTCGTTCTGTACCATTATCATACTAGATTCAGCAAATTTTCTATTTGAAAAAGGATTGTGTAGAAATAGTTTATCAGTACCTCCACCTATCTTGGAGCTCAAATTTTGAGGTAATATAGAAGTGTTAGTAGGTACAACCTTGATATCTCTCACCATATTAAAGTCCCAATAATTAGCCAAAACCTGTCCTTGTCCAGCACTCTGCGCAGCTTTTGTCGCCATCATGATACATTTGTGAAGCTTCATCTGTTCCTCAGGTAATAAAATATCAGCTGAGGTTGACAGCAGTAAGGTAGCATAGTGAACAACTCCGCAATAATCAAGTAGTGACTCACAGACTGAAAGACTTGTTTTCATAAATGATACTCGAAGACTATTCCATCCGTAACCTACAGAAGTTGTATCTCCTGCTCCATAAACAGCACACAGTGAATCAAGCAAATCGGATATTGAGCTTTCACCATATTCATCCGCGCTCAGTACAGATGCATGTACACCATTACTTGCTGCTATATTCATTTTGATTTTAAGAATTTTTGGTGCAAGGTTCACCAGTAGCTCTCTTAAAATAAAAGTTCTTTTTCTCATCATACCAATGTTGGAATAAATAGCAGCTAAACCACAATATATATTTGCCATGGCCAATACCGGCATATTTTTCAAATCAGTTTCATACACTTTGGTGCACCAACTAGCAATAGCTGACATTGAAGGGCTATCTTGAGTAATGTATTGCTGCTCAACTTCAAAACCTCTGACAATTGCATTGAGCGAAGCAGGATTCCAGCCCCCAGCCAATCTGGTAATAGTCAGCAAATTTGCCAGTCTTATGATGCTTTCGCAGTACACAATTTGGGGTACGCTTTCTTCAGTAATACTTTGCGATTTTGCAAATTGAATGAGAGCGTTGGTAGTCAACTCTGGGAGAAATTCAAACAATGGCTTCTTTCCTGCTTCACTATTACTAGTAGCAATTGCTGGAATTGCTACAGGAGATTCCAAAAACGATAAAAGCACCAAGCATATTCCAATGCCTTCCAAAGCAGAAGCATGCCATAGGTGATCGCTTACGCTTTTCAAAATAGTAGCAGCCTCTGCGAATTCTCGCAAGGCATCTTGCCATCGTCCAGATAACAGATATAAGTGTGCAATGTACTTGGAAGTTCTGCCTTTGTGTCTAAACTTTGTTTTATCATTGGAGTTTAAAGTCAATGAAATAGAGCCTGTTTTAGAGGTGGGTTGATCAGAGGTACTGTTAGTAGATGATGCCTGACTGTGCAAAGGGCGAAACGATACGCTTGCTCTAGTCTTTGTCTGAGCAGGGAGTTCAAATTCCTTGAGTGCTGGAGATTTGAATGTACCCATTTGTCTTGTAATTGCCAACACACCCAACTCTGCCAGTAGATCAGAGGTTATATCACACATTACAGTTCCCAAAGTTGTGATGGGGGCAATTTTTGTTGATAATATTGGGATTATGTGTTTATTACCTTTGAGAGTGTCTCTTGACGGGACTCCAAATATCAGTATCTTGTGGACCAGTGCAAAAGGGTATCTTTTTCTCAGTTGATTCAACTTCTCTTCAAAATTCATTGTGTAACTGTAGGTTGTTAAGCCAAATATCTTGAAAAGGTCAGCATTAGAACAGATTTTGACACGGTTTACTTACGCAAAAGGTCTGCCTCCAAGGCTCTAGATCGTGTAAAGAGTGAAATTCTGTGTCCAGAGAGATGGAGAAATCGTAAATGATCTTGCCGTTTGGGAATCCTTGAGGACTAAACATGGCTGGCAGCTGTTAGTGAATGTTTGAGACGAATACTCAAAAGCTTACCTCTATCAGATCTCTTATCAGGAGATACGTCTACCAAACACACTTCCTTAACATCGTGAAGTCTACCTACGTAACTGTAGAAGGTATGCTTTTTCAAATTTCCAATTGGACATACAAACGACCGTACTCGTGAAGGTGACACGTAGGTATAGGGATCAAGGGGCATGATGACTTTGTGTCTCTACAGTAAGCATTTGAGAAGAAGAATCAAAATGATTAAGCTTTATGGTGGCTTCTGTATATAGGCTTATATAATCTTTTTAATAGTTTCACAAGTCGCTTAATTGAGAAGTTCAAACCCTAGTCCTAATGGAAAATTAGAAATCATTTTGACAGGAAAACAATATATAACGAGCAACGGTTAATGTGCAACTGAAAACGGTTATTTTTCAAAGATTGTTAAAGGATTGTTCAAGGATTGTTTAAGGATTATTCAACGTCTATTATTTAACTTCTATTGTTGAACGTCTATTATTTAACGTCTATTGTTGAACGTTTATTCTCTATTGTTTATTGTTCAACGCCTATTACCTATTGCCATTGTTCAACGCCTATTACCTATTGCCATTGTTCAACGCCTATTACCTATTGCCATTGTTCAACGACTATTACCTATTATCCATGACTTCAACTATAAATCCACTGAAATTTGATACTTCAGAACTAAGATTCAACTTTGACGGATTTTTAAAAAAAGAACATCGTTTCGGATTGGATCCAACTCGTCCGATATGCCGATACTATGATAAGGGTCATTGCCCAAATGGCAAATCTTGTCCTGACAAACATATTCATCCTACTTATTCGAATAAAATTGTTTGCAAGCATTGGCTCCGTGGTTTGTGCAAGAAAGGAGATGCTTGTGAGTTTTTACATGAATACAATCTTCGAAAAATGCCTGAATGTCAATTTTTCTCGAGAAATGGTTTTTGTACTCAGCTGCCGGACTGTTTATATTTACATATTGATCCACAGACAAAGATTCCTTTGTGTCCAAATTATGAGAGAGGATTTTGTAAGGTAGGGCCTGAGTGTGCAAAGCGACATGTTAGAAAGGAAATGTGTTTACGATATTTGACAGGATTTTGTCCATTAGGACCAGAGTGTGAGCGAGCTCATCCTAAATTTGTTGGTATTACAGATTCCATGAGAATCACATTAGATCCGTCTTTGAAGGCAAAGTTAAAGGAGCGAGAGGAAAACCCTGCTCTTGTTACTGCTGTTGAAATGGAAGTATCTGAGGAAGTTGAGAATATTACAAGTGAGTAATATAATATCAAATAATTTATTTTTGTATAAATATTTTTTCAATATTTTCCAATATTTTTCAATGGTATTTATTATTATTTATTATTTTTTTTGTATTTTTCAATAGTATTTATTTTTTATTTATATTTATTTTTGTAGTATTCATTTTTATTTATTAATTATTTTTAATTATTTTTAATTATTTTTAATTATTTTTAATTATTTTTAATTGTTTTTAATTGTTTTTAGTTATTTTTAATTATTTTTAGTTATTTTTAATAATTTTTATTAATTTTTATTAATTTTTATTAATTTTTGTATTATTCAATGCTCTTTATTATCCAATTTTATTCAATACTATTTATTTTTCAATATTATTCAATATTCAAAATCATATTTTAATTAATTGAATATTTTCCATTTTTTTAAATCATATTCTATTTAAATCATTATAATTTCCAAATCATTTTCCAGTTCAGATTCGATTTCCAATATACTTTCCATTTCATATTCAATATCATCAATCAATCAACATCATCAATCAATCAATCAATAATTTTAACTATTCAAATACTTATCGTTTTATATATTCAATATCATACTTGTAATTCAAATTTACACACGTGACATTTTAATCTCAATCACCATCTCCGCCACCAACTCTTCCTCATCCACCATTCACTAAATCTTATTTATTTCAAATTAACAATGCCTGGGCTCTCGTTTGACAACTTTCAAAGAAACCAATTCCTCGCATCGCAGGGCGTTAAAGTACCTACAGCAACTTCAACAGGTACAACCATCGTCGGATGCAGATTTGACGGCGGCGTGGTCATCGCAGCCGATACAAGAGCTACAAGTGGTGATATCGTAGCAGATAAAAACTGTGAAAAATTGCATCAAATCTCCCCAAACATCTGGTGCGCTGGTGCTGGAACTGCTGCAGATACTGAAATGGTAACACAACTGATTTCTTCAAACATTGAGCTGCATTCCCTGGAAACGGGACGTCAACCAAGAGTTGTTACCTGCCTAACCATGCTGAAGCAGCACCTGTTCCAGTACCAGGGCCACCTAGGTGCCTACCTCATTGTCGCTGGAGTAGATCCAACTGGAGCTAAACTTTTTTCAATTCACGCCCATGGTTCTACCGACGTCGGGTTCTACCTCTCCCTGGGATCAGGATCAATGGCCGCTATGGCCGTGTTGGAAGCTCGTTGGCACCAGGATATCCAAAAACAAGAAGCTATTGATCTCGTCTCTGATGCAATTGAATCAGGTATCTGGAACGATTTAGGATCTGGTTCTAACGTGGATCTCTGCGTAATGGAAACTGGCAAGCCTTCCGTGCTCTTAAGAAACTACAAAAAGCCTAATATCAGATCCAAGAAGGAAATGTCATACAAATTTGCTGCTGGTACCACTGGCATTCTGGCTACAAGTATAAGATCACTGGTAGATGTCACTGACATTCCTTTGGTTGGAGATGTTATGGAAGTTGATAACTAGTGTTTACGTATAAAGCTAATAGTACTTTTATGTTTTTCCCTTTTTCCTCCTCTCTTTTTTCAAACATGAAAAAATGAATCCAGTAGACGAATTAACTCCTCGTAGGAGGAGGTCAAGTAGCACTAGGTCTAGAAGCAGTTCAACAAGCAGTATTCCTACTGAACCTCCAGCACCAAATAATATGGCCAACGTATTTCGCAACCTGCTCATCTTGGAAGAATCACTGCGAACTGAGTATGTTCAACTGCGTTTCACTAGACGAATCTACTCAGTATTCATGGTCCTCTTACTACTATCGACTCTGTATTTGTCCTATGCAGTGTTCTTTAATCCTTCCATTTACAGAGGCTTCCATTTCATAAACAGATTAGGTCTCATGATTGTCTTAATCACAATTGTTTTATTCTACATTTCTGGATCATACACAACTACTCTCGTCCACTCTAGAAAATTCATCAGTAACTCCAATAAAGGACTTCAAGAGTTCAACGCAAAAGCCGTCAAGATACCCTCAACTTGGCTGGAACTGTTTCTGGACTTGCTCTACTCCCCAGCATACTCTTCAGCCCCAGGCAGAGTCATCAAAATAGCCCTTTCGCCTAAAGCCTTTAAACAGGAAACCATTGAGAGCTGGGAAGTGTACAGAGAAGAGTACTGGATCAAGGAGCATGATAGAAGAAAGAGAAGAAAGAAGCTCAGCAATCAAAACTTTACAAGTCCCACAAAGTCGGGCTTCTCTAAACGAACTCTACGACCCATGAGGAACTCTGTGGACCTAGGTGACACCGTGCTACGTCCTAGGAGAAGAACCGTTCAGAAAGAACTGCCTTTACAATAAATTCAAGTATATTCACGATAAAACGGTTATAATCATGTATTTTTTTTTTGAAACTCTTTTTCGGTTTTCCTTCACCACTACAGAAAATGCCAGATATGTCTACAGACCTAATAAGACTGCACCGTGAAAAGATCACAAAAGACCTCCAAAATCAGGTTTCTACCTGCAAAACCACCCAGTCCCAGGACTTGCAACGACTGAACTTGCTTAGAGCTCAACTCGGTTCGGCGCTGGGATTGTCACATGAACTCGCAGCAACTCTCTCGTCAACAAGCTTTGTTGCTTCAAATCTATCTTCTAAAGTTCGGCAGATTGACTTGGAACAGTCCCGCGTGGAACAGGCCAAAGAATACGTTGCAAACGTAATTGTACTGAAAAAATCAGTTCACGGTGCCCAGGCCGCTATAGATACTAGAGATTGGGATAGGGCCGCCATGTACATTCACAAAGCAAGATCTCTACCAGAGTCCTTGATTAAAGGAAAGTTTGCAAGAGCAATGGTACCCACTGCTGAGTTTCCAGATTATCCTGAAATCACCTTGCTGCAGACTTCAAAAAGCCTGGGTGTGGTGTTTCTACGTGAATTTAACAAAGCTGCTGCTGAAAAAGACATGGAAACACTTACGAGATACTTTAAGCTCTTCCCGCTTATTGGGCAAGAAAAGGAAGGTTTGGAAGTATACGCTAAATTCATTTGTGGTATTATTGTGGCCCAGAGCCGGACTAGAATTCAAAATAGAGCTGAATCTTCACTGTTTTACGGAATTACAATGACAAGACTCTTTGAAAATATTGCTGCTATTGTTAACATGCATGCCCCAATTGTTGAAAGGCACTATGGTAAAGGAAGAATGGCTCAAGTACTTGATAAAGTTCAAAATGAAGCAGACAGCCAAGGAGGATTAATCATTGATACATACTGGGATGAACGTGCAGTATCAAGACATTTAAATGATGTTCAGAATTATTCTTTCCCTTATCTAGTCAACAGTTTTGCTCTGTTACCCAATAGAAGTAAGCTTACAGGTAGTCCAGCTTTAGATCAAACTTCAAACAGAATATCTGAAGACGAATCAGTTGATTTGAAAACTGTTGGCGAATTAGCAACTGAAGCCTCAGTGATGCTAAACAGATGGTCTCTATACAGAAAGTTTTTAAGCTACAAATGGTCAGATGAAAGTGTCTCGACGGATTCTTTCTTGCAAATGCCTAATCTTTTGAAAAATAGCCATTTTGAAAAGAAAGTGCTAACAAAAATTGGACCAGCTTATGAAGTTTTGGCTGGTTTCTCATTCAGAAGATCAGTTGAAAAATCTCTTCAACTTGAAGAATTCCCTGATGATTCAGCCATATTCACTAACGAATCGCCATTAGTCACTTCTGTCGTAGAAGATGTAATGTATATTTTCAACATTGTCTTGCAGCAGGCTGTGGATACTGGTGAACTCTCAATTATCAAAAACGTTCTCAATACTATCCGGAGAGTTTTAGAATCAGATCTTGTTGGAGCTATTCAAAGAAAACTTCGTGATGAAGCACCTAGAGCCATTTCTGTTCCCATTCAAAGTTCTTCTGGTGGCTCAGGTTTAGTGTCAAGACTTTCAACTCCTCCATTGATTGGTAAAAGACCTGCTCAAGGACTTGCAGGATTGTCTGGTTCAGATGAATTCAAACTGCGATCATTTCTTATTCACATCAACAATTTACAAATCGCATCGGACTACGCAGATCGTATTGTAAAATCTGTTAATTACGAAGCTAGTCTTCCTTTTGAAGATGATGCGGAAAAAACTCACGAATTACTGTCTAATATGTCCAAAGGATTTCAAAACCGTTGCGAAGAGCTTATGAACGACAGTCTTCAAGTAGCTTTCAAACAAGTCATTTCTGCCCGCATCCGAAACTTGACAAACACTATTTTTAAAGAATCTGATTACTTCATGGCTTCGCCCAAAACAGATGAGTATCCCACAAGTTTATCACCTAGTGAACTTTTCCAAATTGAATGGGATATTTTAATGTCTGGATTTACCAAGGTTATGGCGCCACAGGCTTACACAAAATTCATCACTCATGCTGCTGTTTTGCTATCTAGAACTCTTGAAAACAGAGTCTGGGGACTTGAAGGGCATGTTAATGAACTTGGTGCCATTAAATTAGATCGGGAGATTTCTAGAATTATAGGTACTGTTAGCAATGGTAGATACCCATTAAGAGAAAAATTCGTGAGAGTTGCACAGCTAGTTATGCTTATAGGGCTAGATGATGAGGAACAAGAGGAGGGAATTCAATGGGTTTTAAATCATGAAGAACGTAAAAAGGCTCGTTTTATAAGAGTGGAACGCCATAGGTAATTTTACCCAGACTTTGAAAAGGAATATTTGTGTTTTAGCTATAATTATTCTGACTTTGCCATATGTAAATACATGGAGGTTATGACTGTCATGATTGATTTTTATTGATTCAATAGAGTATCCAGGCCATTGAGAAGGCTATTTTCCCATTGTAGAAATTGTTTAATTTCGGTAGGAAGTGCTTGAAATTTCAACTTACATGTGAAAACAGGATTTTCCAAAAATTGAGGTAAGAGGAACTCTGATAATATGAATTTAACAGCAG
This sequence comes from Geotrichum albidum, assembly GCA_003707475.1. Lineage (NCBI taxonomy): Eukaryota > Fungi > Ascomycota > Dipodascomycetes > Dipodascales > Dipodascaceae > Geotrichum > Geotrichum albidum. The sequence continues at coordinate 19,183 of PPJE01000017.1, read as the reverse complement.
TTTCGTATGTGTCCAAAATATCTGAAGTTAATTGAATTTGTAGAATATCCATCCAATTGGAAGTTAATGGTTGCGGTAGTGGAATATCATAACAACAGATGTTCTCCGAATCATCAATGGAAAATTCGTCTAAAGGTAGAGATAAAAACAAAAGTATATTTGAATGAAACTTTGATCCAGAAGTAGTTAAAAATTTTAGAGGACCAAAGAAATGTGCATACATTTCAAATTTTTCTGTAGTTTCCGGATCATCTTCGATTAAAGTTGAAAATAGAGAGTTTGGTAACATGAAGTTACTAAAATTTGCAGATTCTAAAGCATTATCAACTTGAGGAAAAAATCCATAATTGAATAGAAACTCAGAATTTGGCTTTTGTGATTCACCGGCATAATTAATGAATAGCTCAATGTTATTTTCAGCCTCAATATCTTTGGTAGATATCAAAGAAATACTTCCTGTATCAAAATCAATTTCGTATTTGCAGTTTGTATGGGTGAATGAGTGATTGCAAAAATCAAGAATAGGTACCATACCAATGCAAAGGTCCTGACTACCTTTAGATTCAGGAATCTCTAAAATTCTAGAATTGATTAAAAAATCTACAGTTAAGATTTCTTGAAGGCTAGTTTTATTGTCATTTTCATGGCAATAGGCTTCTTGTTTTCGTTGCAAAGAATGAAGCTTTGCGTTAACTGCATGCTCAATGCTAGTTCCAGTAAATACTCCGTCGTTGGATAATGCTGTAGAATAGACAATGTTAAATTGATCAACAGGAAGTATTTTAAACCACTTTTCATGGAATGTTGAAGAATTGTCTTCATTCAATGCATTTTGACTTTTCTTCAACAAATAAATCATAAAGTCGAAAATAAGGTCTTTATCTGTTCTTTCATTGCATTCGATATCAATTCTAAAATCTTGACAGTATTTAGACACATTACTCTTTGTAACAACTATTTCATAGGGTACTCGAATTAAGACTTCGCCTTTGTGAATTGCTGAGCCTGTTCTTTTAAAGATTCCAAACTCCTGATCATTTTGCTCTTCTAGAGACTTGGTAAACTCAATTTTTTCACTTATATATAGTTCTGAAGCTAGAGATTTCAGTTCAGGTATCAACTTTTTGACAAAAGCACCCCTATAAGTCTTATTCATTTCTATCACGGTGTTTTAAGAAATTCTGGAGTAAGAATAGTGCAAATTTCCAAATTGATAGAGAATCAGGGTAACTTTAAATATCATTTCTTCTTCTTGTAGATCTGCTTGCCAATAAAAGCTTTGAAGCATTTGCTTGACGGGTTCTATAAATCAAAATTACCATTTTTTACGATTCAAGATCGTTGGTTATTTAGGCGTCTTCTCTTTACTAGACTCTTAGAGACACATTGTATGAATCAGTTATTGTAAATCATGTGACTGGAATTTAAAATTTTCAGTCTGGATAACGAACAAGAATTTTTTTTTGGTGCTACAAATAGTTCTTCTGTCAAGTACATAGATATAAAACAACACAATGTCTAACTGGGGTGAGTTCTGTGTAGCTAACGTAGAGTGTGAATTCTAACTGAATTGTTAGACGACGAAGATTACGATCCTGAAGCTGCTAGCTCTGCCCTCAAGTCTTCTTGGGATGACGAAGAAGACGATGCTGTTCTCGACGACTGGGAGGCTGCTCTTGATGAAGACAAACCCAAAGCTGCTTCTGCTCCTGCAAAGCCCAAAAAGATCTCCATTGCTCAAAAAATTCAAGAAAGAGAAAAGAAGGAGCGTGAACAACTTGAATCTTCCGCAGTAAAGAATTTGGCTGAAGAAGATGAAAACACCAAGAAAGAAAGATTGAAAAAAGCTGAATTGGAGGCCGATTTAGACAATGCCTCTGACTTGTTAGGCTCTATCGATATTCATCCTAGATCTAAGAAAACTGCCGCTGAAGCTGCTGCTGCTCCTGCTGCTGCTGCTTCTGTTCAAAAGCTCTCTGACTTGCAATTATTCAACCCTAAAACTGGACCTGACTTTGATAAGCTTAGAAAAACACTGGTTCCAATTCTCACTGATTTGTCTAAAGTCTCAACTCTTCATTATTCTAATTTCACCACTGATTTATGTAGAGATACCTGCAAGGTTTTGACAACAGAACAAATCAGAAAAGTTATTTCAACTCTCAATGCTGTTGTTAGTGATAAGGTCAAGCAAGAAAGATTGAATAGAGGAAAGAAACCCAAGATTCAAGTTCGTGGAGCATCTGCCAAAATCGATGACGCTAAGGATACTACTAATTACGACGATTTTGATGATGATTTGGATTTCATGTGAGCTAACTTTTCAGGATTTTTGGAAATGATTCAGAATCGTGGATTCTTTTGTGTGATGGGCTCAAAAAACAACTTTTTTAATATGAGAGTGTAGGTATATAGTTGTTTCTGGTTTAGATGAATAGTTTAAATCTGAAATTTCAATAAAAGTTTATGTGAGCTATCTCAAACAATGCTCAATGCTCAAGATCATTAAGAAAGGTTTTTTTTCAAGTCTAGTAAATAACTATGGCTCCTACTGAGACGGAAGTTTGAAATATTGATCTTAACGTAAATATTTAGACTTATGATTAAAAAGACTAGGCCAAACTTAGCTCATGAGCTGCAAACTCGATGATTAGTTAAAAATGGCGGAGCTAAATTCGTGTTAAATCTGTTTTGCATGGATGTCTCACAGATTCCAAATTGGCTGTTATTAAAAAATTTTCAAGTTATATTTAATTTCATTAGATATTTAATTTATATTGAAATTTATATCAATTTTGCAAATATTCAATTTATATTGAAATTTATATCAATTTTGCAAATATTCAATTTTTCATTGAAAGATATATTCCAAATTTTCGATTTTATATGAAGTCAAATTGAGTTTCGAAAAATTGGCATTAAAATAATAATATTATTAGAAATACTATCAAAAAAAAAATGTTAATTTTTTTCATAATGTAAATGAATCTCATTGGTATTGTGATTTCAAAAATTTTAGAGAATTTCCAGTGTTCTCGGCGGTAGATTAAAAAGGTTCGATTGGTTAAAAAAACAGGACATAAATTCCAAAAAAATGAATTGAATTGGTTGCAAAATTCAATCGTGAAGGATCAATAAAACCAACTGATTCAATGTTTTTTTTGTAATTATACTTTGCATTCTGACCGTTCTTTGATAATTCCGATATTATATATCCGAGTTTCTCCAAAATTCCCAAAAATTTTCAAGTATATCTCCAGAAAAATTAGTATTGTTGAATAAACAGAAATATTTTTTTATTTATCTAATTATAGTTATTTATTTGCATACAAAAGGTATTAAAAATTGTTTGATTTGATTTTGTAAAATATTTAGAACTAATTGAAATTTTCAATTTTTTGTATTGTTTAATATTGATTCATCATGAGAAAAGTCTCATGTCAAGTTAAAAATAATAAAACCTCAAATTTCACTTAATATTGTTCTTATAATTGTCTTCAATTTCTAAGTAGCAAATTAATTCATGATCTCATCGAGTAAAAGATGAAGGTTTCTGCGGTCTTTACGCTCGTATAAGGAATTCAACAAACAAATGATCCTAAACTAGCTCACAGAATTTTCTAGTGCAGTATGTGAATCATGTAGCAGCAGCTATTTAATAATTAAAACACTACCACGATGTCTTGATTAATAGAGTGCTCATTAGACTGCTGGAATAAGACTAAAAACCCTGAAGTCTTGAAAGCCATGTGTAAGCCAGGCCAAGCTAATGACAAGCAGTAGTTTGAACGGTACAAGCACTTAAAATCGGTTTCTAGCATTTCACCATGAATTCTTTAAACTCAGGTTCATGGCTTTCCTACATGCAAATTCATTGACCGCTCAACTCTTTATATCAACCCATCGGATCTACCAAAACTCAGGGGTATATTTGTGAGTAATCGAGACCAATTTTAGTTAGCAGCGAGCGTGGTTTCCTGATACTCAACTAGTTGAAGTTCATTCGAGAGGAGGCCAGTCTTGGGTTCAAATAGGAAGTCGGGCGCTATTTGGTGAGTCTTTTGTACCGGATTACAAACACGAAATGCAGACTCCAAAAGAAGAGCCATTGCAGCTATTCGCAAACAAAATTGTGTTTAACGGAGAACTTTTGTGCATTGTAATTGTACTGCTCTGTTCTAGCACGACTCCGTCACTACGGCAAATTACTACAGCAGAAAACCACGGCAGACCCCCACGGCGGGTGTTCAGGTGAACTGAAAAATGTACTTAGCTTGCTGATGGACAGCTTTGGCCACTTAAAGTGGATAGTGTGCAGATCTTTCTACCTGATATAACGTGTAGGGCAGATTAACAATCTGATTCTTGTGCTAAAATAATTCACCTGCTCTACCGTTTTACAAGATACCCTAAAAGTATGTGCATAGTATCGAAGCCTTTCAATTGAAAGTGTTAGTACTGATTTATTGTGAACTTTTAAATGTACACTCAGCACTGTGTCATTTTCCAGGAGTTCATTACTATTGCTGCTGCTTCTTACATGAAAGTAATCTTCACCTAAGATGGAGGCTAGCTTAAAAACTACTACAATCTAAAATGAATTAATTCACTTGTGCTCACAAACTCGTATACACAACAGGATGGCACCAACTAAGGCAATCTAGATGAATATGAAAGAATCCTATAGATTTGACGTGGCGGAGGCAGCTATTCACAAGTGGTCACTAGAAAATTACTGCTTTCTTACAAAGAGATGCAGGTTTTGGATCATTTTTTTCCGAGTCCATAGCCATACAATTGATGCCGTTAATCATGATCCATTGAGATGAAGGTCATTGTGAGTGCGGTATCGAATCCTTAAAGTTGGTACGAATCATGTAAGCGTTGAATGCCTGCCTGATATTTTGGCCTTCCGAAATTTAGGATGACATGAGGTCTCCGTATCCAAATATTTTGAAACCCAGCTTACTGTGCGTCGATCCGGTAGGCAACTAGTCTTCTAGATGTGCTTGAGAAATTGATTCCTTATGTACGTTAATAGCTTTCAGTAGAAATACTTGTGCTCTAGTTTCAAAGTAGCACATGTTAGTTACAATTCTATAAAAATGGATCTTTCTTTGAAGTGTATAAAGCAGATTTTCAGAGTCTTTAACTAATTGTCATGCTTAGCCTTTTGAAGAAACTATAGTATTCTGTTCAAAGCAGTATATAGTAGGCTCTATGCGTGATGCACTGAGCGTGAGTTGCCGTTAGTTCCAGTTTACAATCATACATCGCCGTCATTCATTCAAATTACATTTGTATGTGCGTTCTACATGCAACATTCCGAGGTTTTGCTTTTGAGCATGACGGGAATATTAGCTAGAATCGAAGTTTTATTTTGGATCTCTGTCGAAATTGTGTTATGTTGGAAATCAGATTGTTGATCTTACTTAAAGATTTAACTGCTTTTTGATCTTACTTGAAAATTTTAACTGCTTTTTGATCTTACTTGAAAATTTTAACTGCTTTTTGATCTAAGATACTGGATAGTTGCTAGCAGAATGCATGGTGACTATGTCTGTTTGACGCACTTACCATTCCGCTAATACTTACAGAATTGACCGCCGAATCGTGAAATATATACTGATACCGTAAATGAGGTTTGGCCGTCATCGAAAGGCTCAAGCTCGTTGTAGATTTCATTGTGCTTTATTAACTTTATTGAGAAATCGGCAGGCTAGCTACTCCAAACCCATTCAGGAGTTTCAGCAAGTTTACTCGAAAAGGGTAATTAGAAAAAAAACGTCCAAATTAATGGATCATGTAATTGATCGAAGGGTCCGAAATTTCAGTCTCGAGGACGGTTTGTAAATAAATAGAGAGTCTGTAGATAGCAAGATGACGAATGTCGACGGTAGTTGAATTTCTCGACGACGAGAGTCTTTGAACGATCGAATCACGTACATTCAGAACAATGAGAGTAAGTAGCGCGTTCCTGGTGCTTGGCTGGACCATCAGGCAGGCTCCAAGAGAATATGAAAAGGATCGTAAAAGGTTGTTGACATGTATAAAATCTCTGAATCATTTGATTCTCAAAATTGATTCGAAACTCCAACTACCGACTCATAAACAAACGGGTTTCTAGCTCAAACTTTCCCTCTGCATAGCACAGTCGATTCGTAAAGACTTCATGCAACTCAGCCGCTCTCTACCATTGAACCAGAAGTTCATGAGCTTCAAAAGACCTATACATAGATTTCATTGGTGAGGAAAAGAGCTCAAGCTACCCGTGCCAACAATTTTGTCATTTGTGAAATGAAAGCGTCTCTTTCTGCTAGATTTAATGGAGCTGGTAGGAAAGTTACAAAGGGTTCCATACATAAGCAAGCATGCCAAAGTCCCTCAGAAGGTAAGATCAAGACTATGCAGCACTGTAGTTGGTGCATTAGAAAGTTTGACGGAATTATCGCATGTGGAATCTTTTTCTTAATTTGTCCAGCTAACTATGAACTTATTCAAGCATTAGCTTCAGGAGCCAAAAGCTCATGGCTAGCTTGAGGTAATCCAATATTACCTTCTTAGAAACTGTACAGATTGCTTTAGACTGCGTTCTTTAAGCGGGCCATAGCAGATGGCATTTAACTTTTTTGAATGAGTTCCGGTGAGCTCTCTCCTTTGTATGTTACCTTGCAACAGGATCATGGCTGGGTCAAAATTCAAAGGCTGCCAAACGCGTTAAATCTAAAAAAATGGCTAAAAAGCATCCGTATATTTCTGCATTCCATGTTTAAAGGGTTCATTTAGGAATCTAGATTCTGGTGGAAATAGCTATTCATTTTGAAATATGTCAACTTCCCCATAAACTGACTGCACCTGCACCTTAGAATCACAGCATAGGTCTTAACACTCAAACTTGAGATCCACCATCATCATATTAAAGAGTGGGACTATCAGCCGGGACCATATGACGTAGGCACAATCCCGCTGAGAAGTGCGCACAATTGTTTTGTTCAACAGGAAAAAAATGGGTCGCGATGGCATGAGAAAAAAAGAACCTATAGATTTCGGGATTGTGAAACACTAATTGTATAACATCTTTGAAAAACTAATGTTTATGGTAAGGAAAATGGTAGAAAAGAAGAAAAAATGTCTTATTAAATACAAGAAATTCACTACGCTATCAGATAATTGTTTGTATAAAGAATTTTTGAGCAACAGAGACATGCGCCATCTCTCTTTTGTTTACTTGTTTTTGTTCCTTTTGTTTAAAAAGATAAGTGTCAAAACCCTACATAGACTTCAGATTGGAGTAAGGTTATCATTCCCAAATGTAATGCGTAGAAGCTGGTTATTAGTATCGTTCTGACTGTATCTATTTGAGAGTTTGAAACTGCTAAGTCTGCCCCCAATTTATCTTACAGTTGGACTTCCATTTGTACTTGCAGCAGCGAGTCCTGTCATTTCAAGTTTGATCCAAGAAATTATAATAGTTCCAACTACTACCTCAATGCTGGAAATTTAGAGTGATGATATTTAAATCCGGCCGTTGAGCCTAGCTCTAGTGCCTGTTTACCCCAGCCGCGATGCCCCAAACATGTTCACACAATAGCCTTGAGACAGATTTTGTGGAGAGAGATGCAGATCCAAAGACTGTTGTAAGCATGTCATTTCAACAGCGCTATTGTAAGGAATCTGTCAGAAACCGGATCGATGCAGTTGGTAATAGGCTCTTCCTCTTTTTCAACTTTAAACATAACTTGTGAATATCTCAAGCGTGTCCCACCTTCACCCACGTGTGCACTTTTGATCTAGATTGACATTTTTGGTGAACTAGAATTGGTATCATTTTTGGGTACCATCTGTCTTGGACTATTCAGGTGAAAAACATGGGCTGTTAAGCTGGCTGGCTCTACTAGCCTTCAACAAACGCTGGGCCAGCTTTATCTTCTTATCAACCTAGTGTTCTAGTCGAATCTCCAACAGTAAGCATTTTGAAATGATTCTTGGCCTGTCAAAGTTTTGGCTCAAGGAAATTTTTTGACAGCTCCATATATTTACTGGTTCAGTAGATCCCCTTCTTAAGAGTATTTGTTCTGGCTATTGATTTTAAATCCCTCATACTCTTGCTTTTATTTCGTAAGATTTCTAGGAGGTTTTGACAAGATGTTTCTTAATATTCGATTCTAATGGCATATCAACATTCAATATTTTTGAAGATCCTCATCAAGGCCTCTACTAGGGGAAAGAATCATTTATTCAAGTGGTGATGTCACTCGGAAATGGTAAAGATTTTCAATTTGAAGGAGAACTTCTGAAAACTGCATTTTCTCAACTAAATTGGGCTAGAATGTTGGAAAAATTGCATCAAAGGCTTATTAAATGATGGTGATCTTATTCAAAAAAGAAGATGTTGACAGCTAGATCTTAAATTTTATGTGTATTTGCAAGATTAGACGAAGATTATAGTGCATGTTACAGAAACTTCCGAGGAGTTGATAGGCAATTAATAATTGGTTCTATTTACTAAGCGTGTACTCTTTTGACATCAGTCTCCCTTCTTATCCTGATGCCATATAATTCCAAATATATTAATTTTAGATGTACCACTATGTAATTGATTTTACCAAATACGGAAAAATTGATTATTTTCTTACAATTAAGTCAAATCCCCCGTTTCAATGTTAAATGAGTTGAATCATTTACATTGATCTTCCATTCTGCTAAGAATCTAGTTTTTATTTAATTGCTATATGCTCTTCTATTTATCGTGATTCAATTAAAAGAATGCTTTCTTCCTAATGTGGAAAGCTGGAAATACAATATCAAGCATCTACTGTACAATAGTCAAGTAGATATACCAGTTCAACTAGACACCTTTCATTTTTTTTTCATTCTAATCATTTTAAGTATGTTTTTAGTCGATCAAAATCCAAATGTCTTGAATTCTCTAGAAATGCTTTGGTTCTCAATTTTCAGGAACTTGTATATCTGATGTCTCCACTTTGAAGGTAATTTTAATGTCAATTGCACTATCATATTGCTGGATGATAAGTGCTTTCTGATGTATTATCATAGATATTGTCGTCATCGGCAGGAATCAAAACTACTGGGGAGACTTTTATATCATACAATCTTCTTCAAATTCCTCTTAATCGATCTAATTTTCCCCAGCTTTCCGAGGCGTCTTTCTTTAAAAATAACAATGAAAAAAAATAGCAATATTAAAGAAGCTTAGATCAAACTTATTGTATAAGAACTTGCAATCATCTAATTCTAAAAAGATTTTATCGGTACTTGCGTCGCTACCCACTGAAAGTACCATTCTTTTGGTTTGTTCAATAATTTCGATTTCAATGCTATCAATCTAAAATAATAACAAAAAATCAACAATATACAACGCTAAAAAAGAACTCAAAGTTTTGATTTTTGAACACTTCAGCTCCATGAGACCTAAATGTAACCTCAACAATATTAATTGTTTAAAAAAATAGAATTCAAATAATTTGTCATAATTTCTTTAAATAAAAAGACGACCTCGGTGAGGGTTGAACTCACGATCTTGCGATTAACAGTCGCACGCCTTAACCAACTTGGCCACGAAGTCTTGAATTGTTTTGTAAATAGTTTCAGTATACATATATAAAACAAGGAAAATCAAAAAAATAGCTGCGCGAAAGTTTTTTTATCGTGGGTTTTTTTCACTGTGGGTTTTCCATAATGGTTTTTAACGCGGTACCTCTTGCTACAATGGGTAGCACAAGGCGGGACTCCAAAGCACTATCTCACCTTAAATTAAAGTAATTTGAACCACCCAGCGAAAGCTGTTGTATTAAGAAACAAATGGGAGATTCTTATAAGAGATTGTACATTAATAGTACGATTTCTTCGTTCTACGTAGTGACTAATTATGTTATATAAAACAATATTCGAAAGAGTGAAATGTATTGATTGACTGATATGAAATTATTTTTTTTTGGTGCTGTGAGGAATGCTGTAAAACAGTACAAATTTGTTTCATTGAACAGCTAAATACCATTTGATTTATTTGATTTTATTGAAATTAATTTTATCAATAGAAATGAAAAAGTAAAAATTAATATTAGACAATAAATTGATATTCAGTTCACTATTTATTATGAATGGACTCAAAGTTTATTGTGAATTTTTTTAATAATCAGAAGTCACCAAGAAACGTTGGAATTGCTTTAGCAGTTGGATCAAAATAATTGTTGAGATATGTTTACTTGTATAAATGAAATGGTTTTAAATCATTTTTGTATTATTCACTAGTTTTTATTGATCATTTAACCGATATTCACATAAAGTTGAAATATCTTTCAAATTTGAAATCAGTCTATTCCAATTTTTTTACAAATAAGTCCTCGTTGAAATAACATGTTCTATTTATTCATCTCTTATTTTATATTTTCGAAATACTCAAAGTTTTTTTGTGCATCACTCGCAAAAATACCTATTCGTGTTTTTTCTTGTCTGTTCTTTGGTAGCATTTGCTTTCATATACTTGAACAAATTTAATGGTTTCCTAAGTAGAAGCTAACACTCTCCGAAACTTTGAATTTTTCAACATTTCTCAACAGTATTATGTAATTTATAAAACAGTAATCTTCAGTTTACGAAGTGACACAAAAAATGGTGTTTTTCAATCCTCAACTAGCTCAGAAAAGGCGCTACTCTATGAGCATAAACTGAATATCAAGTCAAATGTTATAATGATTGTACTAACAAATATTTTAGAAAAATATTAAATGTTTCCGACTAATTCATTTATTTATTACAAATATAAATTTTACTTTTCATTCATAACAATTAACGACACATTTATGTATGAATTTAAGGTCTTAGACTTTGGAGTTTATCTAATGTATATATACAAATATGTTTTTTATAATTTGGAAATTTTTATGTCAAAGACAATTTTTCGGTTACTAAATTTACACATGGTTTTTACTCTATCGACTATGCCTATAGTAGCTGAAGTTGCAATTACTATTTCACTAAACAATGAAATAGCTAATGCGTATCATAAATTACCGAAAACTCGGACAAATTTAATTTTTCGGGAACTTTTTTTTTTTAATTTGTAGTCACGAATTTTCATTTCAGGATATCTGAATCTCTTTATAAATCTTTATTATAATAAGCACATTTATCACAAGTTCAAATGTGGATACTTCCTAACCCTCATATTGAAACATTGATTCCTATACTGTTTACACTGTTTTTTTTGCTGTGTCTACCAAAAACAATTCACTCTACATTAAATCAAGGTTTAATAAAGTAGTTAAAGAAAGAAGCAAATTTAGTTTTAAATTAAGGAATTCCTAAGTTTCTCACGTTATACAACTCGAATCTACCGAAATATATTTCCATGGTAAAAAATATAATTTATCAGTGTGTTAGAACATTCGATTTTTTTGAAATCGCTACGATTTGTATTCCAAATTTAAAAATCAATAAAAGTTAAAAAGTTGTCATAATTAGTCTTCATTAAAATGCAAATTATCAAAAGAAAAAACCATAATAAATAATGATATGAAAACCGAGGGTAATAAATAATACTAAAATAATAGTGATAATAAAATAAAATAAAATAAATAAATCATTGGTGTTAAACACCATGTCTCCAATTCCCTTCATCAACTGCCATAGGTTCACCATCTGGTGAAGGCCCAAAATCACCTTCATAAACAACTGCACCAGCTTTCCTATGTCGATCCACCCATTGGGCTTCTTCAGTCATGAGTAACTGCTCTGCAGTAGGTCTGGCATTTGGCTCTGGGCTAAGCATCCATTTCACAATGCGATCCAAAGCACCTGTGTCGTTAATCATAAATTTTGGTGCCCAAATGGGTGGAAAATGTGAGAAACTTCTGTTATTAGAAGAAGTTGGCGATTGCTTAGGAGATAAATTTTCAACTCCTTCATTACAAAGATTTCCAGAACTCAATCTTCCAGCATCAGATAAATCTCCAGACCTTAATTTTTGCCAGTGAATCCCATTGTCTGGGAGAATGATGTTTGCAGCAATTTCCAACAACATGAGACCTGTTGAAAAAATATCAGCCGGTTTGTCATAGAGATTTTTTGATAAAATTTCCGGAGCTATGTATTCACGATCACCTTCACGCTCGGCATCATGAGCGACTGGCAATTTGGTAGCCATCCCAAAATCACCAATTTTTAATGTGCCTTCAAAAGTAATAAAAACATTTGCTGGCTTCATATCAAGATGGATATATCCTTCATTGTGAATAAACCTTAGACCTAAAGCAATTTCAACTAAAATTTTCCACACTCTCCATTCGTCTAATCGAGAAATATTTCCTCGTTCAGACAAAAAAGTATCAAGATTGCCGTTTTCACAAAATTCGGTAACAATGTAAAGATGTCCATTCAATTCCCAGGCATCAATCAAGTTAACAATGTACTCTTTGCCTTCTTCGTCATGATGCTTATTAGAATAAGTCAAAGTGCGAAGAATTTCTACTTCTTCATTACGACGAGCCCGGGCTTTCGGTCCAACAAAGGAATTTTTAGTTCTTTTCACAGCGTAACGTGTTGGTTCAATTCCAACAGTGGATGTTTTTTCCGATACAGCATATACGATTGAGAACTCGCCAGTGCCAATCATTTGTACATCAGAGAATCTTTCACGTAAAACAACATCGGAAGCATTGTCCACACCAATTTTATCCATTGTCATGATTATGGTTGGTACTATAATGTCTTGATTCAATTTAGATGGTTTTGCCGGAGTTTTAGGGGTTTCAGTTACCGAAGTATCAATCATTTCACTACTGCTATCTTCATCGCATTGCATCGCATTGTCTTTCGAGTATCCACTCCCATCTACTGACAAAGACAGTTTAGGCACGTCACCATGCAAGAGAATTTCTGGTGTCCGAGGAGAAGAATGCTCACTTGGGGACCCATAAAAAAATCTGGAAGATTGCGATTGTGGGGTTGATGAAAACCGATGGATTCCAGTTGAAAAACTGTTGCTGCTGGTTGGTGGAGTGGATATGAATTGATCTCTGTGAGTGCTACTGTTTGAAATAGGTTTAGTTGCTGGGATATTTACTGGCATTGTAGAGTAAAAGGAATCGTCGTCACGTTTTCTGGGTGTACTGGGATCAGTGAACAATGAATCTGAAAAACTACCGAAATCCATTGAATGTCTACTTCTGCGATAGTTAGATACAGGGTTTAAAAGATGGTTTGGTGAGTGAGAAGGTAAAGATCTTGGTGAAGGACAAAAGTTATTTCCGAAAATAGTACTTGTGTTTGTTGAAATTTGAGAAGGGGACATTGGAAAAGAAGGCTTCTTACATGGGGTATCTGGAGGAGCCATATGTTGAGTTTCTGCAAAGAGTTTTTTTCTATTTCGTTTTGATAGTAAGCCAGTGCTCATAAATGCAGTTTGCAAAGGTTTTACAAATTTGAAATTTTCCGGAGTTGAATATTCTGAAGATCTATCTCTTTCCAAGGAAGGGTTTAATTTGAAGGGTTGTTTTGGTTTTTGGAAGGACTCCAAGGAAGAATTACTTGTCATTGAGGTATTAGCGGTTGCTGGAGATGATGGAGGTTTTGAGGTTGAGAATATAGTTGAGATTGATTTGTCTTCATCGTTTGGCGAAGTAGGAGAGGTGGCGTATGAGTATGCAAGAGGGTGACTTGGAGGATGGGTTAAGTTGTATTTAGGAGTAGTTAATCTTGAAGAAAACAAGTGTATTGAATCGTCAATAGCTTCAGTTGAGTTGATTTTGCGGAGTTTTGAATTAGGCTGTATTGGAGAAGGAGGAGAGTTGTAAATGCGAGAGTGTTGTTTTGAAGTAAAAGAAGAAGTTTGATGTTTTGAAGTAAAAGAAGAAGTTTGATGTTTTGAAGTAAAAGAAGAAGTTTGATGTTTTGAAGAAAAAGAGTTTGTTAGCGTATCAGAAGAACCAAAGAAGGGTTGATTGAAAAACGGTGATGGTTTACTTGGTTGAGAAAACTGCCATTTTGGTTTAGAAGTAAAGTCGAACTTGGCTTTTGAGTCTGCATTAAAGTTCCATTTGGGCTTTACTGTATTTTCATTCCCAAACATGCTAAAAGAGTGCGGCCTTTTCATGGGTAAGGCAGGAACAGGAGGTGCGTCGAAACTAAACTGAAACTGTGAAGATGGTAGAGATCCAGACGGGGACAAGCCGTTTGAAGTTATTGAAGAAGAGGAAGAAATGTGAGAGCCTGTTGAAGTTGAGGAAGACAAGGAAGACGAAGAGATTTTTGAGTACGGTTTTCTGGGACGTGCTGGGATAAGTTTTCGGGTGAAAGCAGAGCCATTGGACGCTTCGTCGAGGTTGAGTAAGCCTGTTGATCTTCGTAAACCTCTTGGAGCTTCGTTTGAGGTAGCATGCATAAAGGAAGAAGCTAGACGTTTGTTTGAGGTAGGGTTTGAGTCTGTGAAAGGGCGGCTGTTGTGTTGCGAGCAGGCAATGCGGGTAGGGGAGTCAGACATGATTTGGTCGGGAGATTGATTGTAGTTTGGATCGTGTCGCGAGAAAGTAGTGCAGTCTACTAATTTCCCTTTTCGTTGTTTGAGTGGTGACGAGGAAGGCGAAGGAGAGGCCGATGAGCGAGGTGAAGACGCGTGCTGGGCTCTGAACTGGGACATTCGCCGGTGGGGGGATGGAGATAGTGACGGGTCGTTTGAGGGTATTCGTAAGGACATTTGATCTTAGGTTGAGGTGAAGTAAATAAATAGATTTGTGTAAAGGAGAGGGAAAAAAAGCAAGTCAGACGCGGGAAAACAGGAAAAAACACACAAGTTGGGAAAACAGGAAAAAAAAATTAAAGTTGAAATGCGTCGTGGTAGTCAACCTGAGATTTCTTGGGTTCGTTTTTGGTGTTTGATACAGAAGGATTGGGGGTGGTTGATATAACGGGAGTTTTGGAGTTATAACGAGAGGATTGCAGATATAACGAGAGGATTGCAGATATAACGGGAGGATTGCAAGGTTACAACGGGATTATTGCAGAAAGCACGATTATAACGGCGGAACCACAACACAATAGGAGAAAGTGAAATGGAGCTAGTTTATTAGCACAACAGTGGGGTTAAATTAGTAGAACGGTAGAGCAGGAAAACAGGAAAACAGTAGAACAGGAAAACAGTAGAACAGGAAAACTGCATAACAGGAAAACAGTATGACAGGAAAACAGAATAACAAGAAAACAGTAGGACAGTAAAACCAGCACAACAGAACCAGATAACAGAACCAGATAACAGAACCAGATAACAGAACCAGACAACAGAAGACAACAGAACCAGACAACAGAAGACAACAGAAGACAACAGAACCAAACAACAGAAGACAACAGTACAGCACAGTATTTTCAGCACAACTCAATCAACACAGCTCAATCTAATCAGCCCAAATCAACTCAATCTCAACAACTCACCTAAAAATTAAAAGATTTCTTTGTTTAAGCTTTCAAATCAACACCCAAAACAAAGTTTTGATTTGTTGCGTTAAACTCAAGTTCTAATTGAATGAATGTTTAACTTCTAAAGGGTGATGGGTGTTGCGTGAGCTAGATTCATTGAAGAAAAGCAGTGAGAAGGTTTATAAGGGGAGTATCAAGGGAGAAGAAAAACTTTTAAACTCTGACAGGTGCGAAAGATGTAATTGAAATCGTTACATTCCTCATGTTTATTTTGAAATGTTGATGATTCTAGATTAAATAGATTATGTAGCTTTAAACGGTTAAAATGAAAATGACTAAATATATGAAGCGAAACATTGAATGTGTTGTACGCCGAAGCGAGCTAGAAGAGTTGAACGTTGAGGCGCGGCACGGAAGTGAAACGCGACGCGAAGCCCTGAGTTGTTTTGTAATAGAAGACCACGATTCAATTAACGTTTATGGATCATTCGTGTTGAAAAGAGACCAAGTTTTAATGTTACAGTGGAAGGAGGTGATTACTAAGAGAATTACTAAAGTAGAAGTTACGAAAGAGATATTTTGATGATTAGAGAAGAATTTACAGAAGGGGTAATTTCAGATAGTTACAAAAGGGGTAGTGACAGAAGGGGTAGTGACAAAAGAGGTAATAACAAAAAGAGTAGTAACAAAAAAAGTAGTAACAAAAGGGGTAGTAACAAAAAGAGTAGTGACAAAAGAGGTAATAACAAAAAGAGTAGTAACAAAAGAGGTAATAACAAAAAGAGTAATCACTAAAGAGGTAATCACTAAAAAATCACTAAAAAAATCACTAAAAAAATTAAAAGTAACCACGAAATATAATTACATCCTCAACAGTGACAATAAATATAATGCACAACAATAAACTCTTTATACCTCATTTCATTTAATTTTATCATTTGTAAGATTCCTTAATATAATTACTTAATCAAATTACCCATTTGTGTCTAACCAAACACCATAATTATTTCTGCATTCACCCCTTCTCATACTGCTCTCTGTGCCTTCACTCAGCTACAATCTCTCTACTTTCAAAGTACTGGTCCTTATATCTAGTGTACTACTATCTTCTAGATTATATTATTGCATCTAATGGCCACCCCAAAAGGAAGTTCTCATCCCAGTGTGGGAAGCTCCGACAGTTCGCGGAAACCGTTTACTACGCTAACAACTGCAAACCTCAAACGATTCAATTCCATGTCCACAACCTCACACGAACCTTTTGATTCTTTCGACGAAGAAGATGATATCGATGACGTTGATGATGAAGACGACTATGATGAAGACGTTGAAGATGATGATGATGATTATGATGAACCCGTTCATAGGAAACCTTCTACTGATATACTCAAAGATCACGACCAGTTCTCTAGTGATTCTCAGCAAATCTCAGGTCAAGACACTATAAAAATCAAAACACAAAGTTCTCCTACTGTTGGTAGATCTCTCTCAAGAAACAACAGTACAAACTCCTCCGCGTCTACTTCAGCATTGTCTGAAAGCTCAAACGCTACTGTAAAACCGTTCTCAACTGCTAATCAATCTACCTCACATACTCCTCCAGTTACCTCAGTCCCTATCAGCCCGGTACTGACCCCCACTGAAAGCCCAAAACTCCCTGCTATTCAACCGCCAACTACCACCCACCAGCGGAAATCCGTCTCAGGAACCTCTACCACCCCTGGAATCACCTCAACCCAAGGATCAACTATCAATGTAAATACAATGACTGTAGAAACTGAAACTGTCCCTGCTGTGCCTACCTTAGCCATGGCCCCTGGATCAACCAACCTGAAAGTAAAGAAAAGCGTCGATAACGTTAGCAAATCAGTTCAGCGAATCAAGAAGAAAAAACAACCGACCGCCTCCCAATCAATAAGATCGGGTGGCTCTTCAAAAGCCCAAGTCTTTGCTGCTAAAATCGCAACCGCCATGGATGAAGCTCAGTCCTCAGATTCTGACGAAACCTTTGTGTATGAATCAAATCCTAATGATAACACTACAAATCAAAATATCATGACATCTGCATCAAATGGGTCAATCAGACCTAGATTCCACACAAGAAGCCCGTCTACCTCGTCAGTCTCTCTCCCTGTACAACATTCACAGGATCTTCCAGAACCCCATCAGACTTTGACTCAAAGTAGGAGATCTAACGCCCAAAATCAGTATCAACATCATCTACATCTACAACAGCAAATCCAAATGTTTGGCGTAAACCAGTCAGACACTGATAATCAATCCATAAATCACCAATACCCTCCAAAAAATTCTCTACAGCATCAAGCATCGCTATCTTCCTTTTACAATAACAGATTATATCAGGGCTCTAATACCCTTTCGTCTGAAAATTTACCAGCAGTCCAAGCCCTCCCTTTGCAAGCTACTGAATCAGCTCCTTCAATTATGAGTGCAGGTGAATCTCAATTGAATATTCACAACCCTTTGTCTGCAAACTTGAAACCCAGTAGAGTTAAAGCAAGAGAATTAGCACGCAGTCGACTAAAAAAACAAGTAGCGCGCCCTAAAATGTGGGATCCTAAGCAGCAATCAGCGAATTATCACAAGAAATGGAAGTACAGAAACTATTTACTCGATGAAGATATGGATGAAGACTACGACTTATATCGTGAAGATGATGATTACGATGATGACGATGACGATGATTACTATGAATTTACAGAACAGACCCCATTGTTCAGTGTCAACAGTAACAAAAGTATGTCTCGCCATGGGTCCGACCACGCAATTCGAAAAATCCGAACCATGGCTGGCTCAACTAGCTATTCGCCTCACAATTATCAACGCTATTCACTTGAACCCAAAAGATACAAAAGATACCAGCGTATTCGGTACACGTTATGGATGATGCTCTCAATCTTGGTGATTCTAGGCTTGGGCTTCGTTATGGGATTTTTGTTGGCTACTACCAAACCATTGCATGCAGTGAACATTGTAGATATGTTTGATGTACTTGTTACTGATGAAGAATTAATGTTTGATGTGGTCGTTGAGGCTGTCAACCCCGGATTCTTATCTATTGAGGTGTCAACTGTTGACGTGGACATATTTGCTCGCACTTCTTATGATGAGACAACAGCAATTTCACAGACTATTGAGCCCCATACTTTCTTACTAGGTAACATTCAGCATTTTGAAGTCCCATTATCTTTTGAGGGAAGCGTATTCACTCGTCATGTTCGTAAATCGGTTGGTCAAATAAGACTGGTGCATCCAGGTAAAAACTCTACTGCGAACAACGATGATGGCGACAAAGATGAGGAAAATGGTCCAATTGATTCACTGGCATTGGTAAACGGCAAACTTGATAAGGGACAGAAGAGATGGACTAGAATAAGCAGGCATCCTTTTGATTTGATTATCAGAGGTGTTTTGAAGTATGATCTTTTACTGAACCCTAATACAAAGGCTGTTTCTATTTCAAAAGTGAGTTGATTCAAGAGTATTTGACCCTTTTTTTGTTTACAGTTTACTAACTTTTTTTTCTTCATTTAGACTGTACCTGTTGATCCCTCTGAGCCTGATGGTGATGGGAGTTAAGATGGAAACGGGAATCAGGATTAATCTTTACCAACAATTTTCTTCTATTTATCATAGGTTTTTTTTTCTCTTGACCTCCGCATTAAACTTTTTATAACTCCATACTTTTTTGCCTTTTTTTTTTTTGAATGTGCATTCATATTTTTTTCAGACT